>JADRCD010165318.1:0-20098 GCA_019843815.1 Montemys delectorum | reverse complement strand
CACACACAGAAATAAAATGAATTTCTGAAAAAGTATTCAGCTGGGCAGTGGTGGTGCAATCTTTTAATGCCAGCACTTGGGATGCAGAAGCAGGTTTCAGGTCTAGCTGGGCTACAAAGTTAGTTCCAGAACAGCCAGGGCTACACAGCGAAACTGTCTTATCCTAACCCTGGCCCGCACCTAGTATGTCTATGGTTTATTTTGTTCTGTTGAGACAGGGTTTTATGTAGCCCAGGCTAGACTTGATATGTAGTTAATGGTGATCTTGAACTTCTGATCTCCTGGTTCTATCTCCTTGGTGCTGGCTAAGATTACAAGAAGGCGCCTCTATGACTGATTTACTTATTTTTTCAGAAGATGTATTTTTATTTTATTTATGTATACATGTGTGTTCATGCCAAGGGCTTGGGAGTGCCTGCTAAGGCCAAGGGAGGCCTCGGATCTCCTGAAGCTGGGCTGTCAGATGGTTATGAGCCTCCCAACTGGGAACCAAACTCAGGTACTCTGGAAGCTAGAGCTGTCTCTCTAACCTACATTTTATTATTATTTTTTTTATGAATGCTCATGATTATCTGTAATTCCAGTTCAAGGGAATGTGAAACCTTCATCTAGCCTCCTTGGGCACCAGGAAACACCCATACACATGAAATGAAAATAAGGATTTATTCAAAATATGCAAATATATCATTTTGCTATGGAGTTCTCTTAGAGATGAAGAAGTAGCTCCTGCCACACATTTCTCACAGACTTCTCCAGGAAGAGGGAGGTGCCAGCGATGTCCACGTGCTTTTTCTTTAGTCTCATTTATTTAGTGATCAAAGGATTCGGGGGCAAGAAGGTGGAAGGAACTGAAGAGGTTGGGTCTGACCTCCCTTCCAGGGCTCCTCTTTGCTAAAAGTATTCATTCATTTTGTTTGTTTGTTTGTTTGTTTTTGACACAGGGTCTCATTATGTTCCCCTGGCTGTCCTGGAACTCATTATATAGACCAGGCTGGCCTCAAACTCAGACATTTTCTTGCCTCTGCCTCCTAAGTGCTAGGATTAAAAGATGTGTGTCACAAACCTCCCCCTCCCCCCCAGCTCTCAGCGGGACTTGACCACCAACCAAAGAATATACATGGAGGGACCCATGGCTCAGGCTGCATATGTGGCAGAGGATGGCCTTTTTGGACATCTTATCTAAAGGAAATGAAGAAGCTCTTCCTCCTGTCTGTTCCAGCAGAGCGCTGACTCTGAAGACAAATCAGCATCCATCACTCTAATAACACCCTGCTGAATCTCAACCTCTTTGACATCTGCTCATGGTCTTGTGCAGGATTGCTAAATACTTAGCTATCTGAGAAATTATATTGTTTTAGTGGGGGGAAAAAAAAAGATGTGTGTCACAATTCCCAGCCATATTAATTTACTTTTTTTTTTTTTTGGTTTTTTTCGAGACAGGTTTCTCAGTATAGCTCTATAGCTCTGGCTGTCCTGGAACTCACTCAGTAGACCAGACTGACCTCAAAATCAGAAATCCGCCTGCCTCTGCCTCCCAAGTGCTGGGATTAAAGGTGTGTGCCACCACTGCCCAGCCCACTTTTTTTTTTTTTAAGATTTTATTTATTGTATATAAGTACACTGTAGCTATCTTCAGACACACCAGAAGAGAGCATCAGATCTCATTACAGATGGTTGTGAGTCACAATGTGGTTGTGGGATTTGAACTCATGACCTCTGGAAGAGCAGTCAGTGCTCCTAACCCCTGAGCCATCTCTCCAGCCCTGAGGCAAGGTCTCACTTATCTTACTATGTCAGAGGATGATTTTGTGCCCCCAACCTTTCTCCCTTTATTCCCCTCTTTCCTGGGGTTTATGTGTAGGCCACCACACCCAGTTTGATTTATTTTTTCTTTTTTTAATTTTAATTTTTTTTATAAAGATTTATTTTTTATATATGTGAGTACACTGTTGTCTTCACACATCAGAAGAGGACATCAGATCCTACTATAGATAGATGTGAGCTACCATGTGATTGCTGGGAATTGAACTCAGGACCTCTGGGAGTGTAGTCATCTCTCCAGATTTATTTTTTCTCATGGTAATTTTTGTTTTTTAAAAAACAAAGTTGAAGCCTGGTGGTGGTAGCATGCATGTCTTTAATCCTAGCACTTGGGAGGCAGAGGCAGAAGGATTTCTGAGTTCGAGGCCAGCCTGGTCTACAGAGCGAGTTCCAGGACACCCAGGGCTACACAGAGAAACCCTGTCTCAAAAAACCAAAACCAAAACAAAACAAAACAAAAGCAAAAAACAAAAACAAAAACAAAAACAAAACAAACAAAGTTGAGGCAGGCAGTGGTGACGCACTCCTTTAATCCCAGCACTTGGGAGGCAGGCAGATTTCTGAGTTTGAGGCCAGCCTGGTCTACAGAGTGAGTTCCAGGATAGCCAGGGCTACAAAGAGAAACCCTATCTCAAAAAACAAACAAACAAACAAACAAACAAAAATCAAAAACAAAGTTGAGGGCTGGTGAAATGGCTCAGTGCATAAGAGCACTGACTCCTCTTCCGAAGGTCCTGAGTTCAAATCCCAGCAACCACATGATAACTTACAACCATCAGTAAAGAGATCTGAAGTCCAACTTAGCTTCTGGTGATTCTGAAGACAGCTATAGCGTACTTATGTATAATAATAAATAAATCTTTGGGACTGAGTAAGCAGGATCAACCAGAGCGAGTTGGGTCTACGGGAGCAAGCAAGAGCAAGCAAGACTGAACAGAGCAGAGGTCCTAAAAGTCAATTCCCAACAACCAGATGAAGGCTCACAATTATCTATACAGCTACAGTGTTTACTCACATACAATAAATAAATAAATCTTTAAAAAAAAAAAAGTTGAGGCCTAATAAAGATAGCTTAATATGACCTTTGAACATGACAGCTGTGGGGCACTCCAAAAGAACAACACACCCAATGGCATGCATGCAGGATTGTCTATAAGAAATGTGGTTTGGCCGGGGCAGTGGTGGCGCATGGCTTTAATCCCAGCACTTGGGAGGCAGAAGCAGGCGGATTTCTGAGTTCAAGGCCAGCCTGGTCTACAGAGTGAGTTCCAGGACAGCCAGGGCTACACAGAGAAACCCTGTCTCGAAAAACCAAAACAAAAAAAAAAGAACATGGTCTCTGGTAGCCCAATCTGGCCTCAAACTCTACTTGTTCCCAGGGTATCTTTGAACTCCTGATCCTCCTGAGTCCCTCTGAGTGCTGGAATTATAAGAAAATGCCATCTCGATGGCAGTGGTGGTGGCGCATGCCTTTAATCCCAGCACTTGGGAGGCAGAGACAGGAGGATTACTGTTCCTAGGGATGGAACCCAGAGTGGAATTTTGAATGCTAGGTTATCATTCTACTAGCTGAGTTGTCATTTATTCAACACGGGATAGAAACTCAAGGAGATGCTCGATAGATAAATGCTTGTTGATGTGTGGAAAGAATCCAGACCATGCTGACTTCCAATCAGGGAAGCTAATCTTGTCCTTGTCCTCATTGATATCGAGGCAGGCAGGGGAGTGACTCTTTGTTTTTAAACAACTTATCTGCTTCACTCCTCTTTGTGTATTTCTCTCTTTCTCATTCTCTCTCTGTGGGGTCAATTATGCAGACCTATCTATCCTGGAACTATCTACATAGACCAGGCTGGCCTCAAACTCACAGAGATCTTCCTGCCTCTGCCTGAGAGCATGGCTTCCATTCTAATATATCCAGCATCTTCAAACCTCTACTCAGTGCTTCCATATTCTGGAAGTTTTTAATACTGAGATGAGTGTTCACACGTATGTGGTGAGACTAGGAAACAAATCCAGTGTCTTCTGCATGCTAGGCGAGTATGGCCCTACCACCGAGCTGCAGCCCACTGTTCATCTTTGTCTTAGGGACAAAGAGTCAGAGAGAATTAAGGTAACTCCCTGGCTATCTGACTCCGAGGTGGTGTGCTTACTCAGTATTCAGACTGCCTTCCAGATCATCGCCAAGTGCGGTTGTTTACCAACCTGTCTTCCACTAGTAACACACTCCCTCCCACACTTCTAGGAAACCCCTGGCACACAATAAGGGCTCAAAAAATGTCTTGGAAAGGAAGACAAGTGGGGTAGGACATGGGAACTTTGGATTCCGGCCTATGGAACAAGATACCTTTGGACCTTTGTCAAGTGAGTCTCTCAGCCAAGACTGTGAGAAGGGCTAGAACCATTACAATAGACGTTTCCCTGCTCCAGCCTTCGCTTTAGTACCATAACTTTGTTATTGCCTCCTACAGAAAAGTGCCCCTCTGCTGCCCAGAACACAGGAGTCCCAGAAGATGCCCAAGTGCTAAGGCTGCAGCTTCTGAGTAGCTCACTGCTGCCACCTGCTGGTGAGGAGCAGCATTGTTGATTTCCTAGGACTCATTCACAGAATGCCTTGACACTCCTGATGTTCAGACATGCTGAGCTGATCTGGACAGGGTGGAGGTTTTTTGTTTGTTTGTTTGTTTGTTTTGTTTGTTTTTTTGTTTTAACATTTATTTGTCTGTTGTCTGTGTATACATGCATTTGCCACCATGTCTGATGACCTGAATTAGATCCCAACAGAGATTGAACCCTGAATTCCACATGTGCATCTTGACATAAACACATACACAAACTCAATCTCTCTCTCTCTCTCTCTCTCTCTCTCTCTCTCTCTCTCTCATGCGCACACACACATGCACACAGGCACACAGGCACACACACGCACACACGAAATAAATAAATACAAATCTTTTTTCTAAAAAGAAACATTAGGGGCTGGAGAGATGGCTCAGCGGTTAAGAGCACCTACTGCCCTGATAAAGGTCCTGAGTTCAAATCCCAGCAACCACATGGTGGCTCACAACCATCCATAATGAGATCTGATGCCCTCTTCTGGTGTGTCTGAAGACAGCTACAGTGTACTTTCATAAAATAAATAAATAAATCTTTAAAAAAAAAAAAAAAAAGAAACATTAGGAGCCAGGCAGTGGTGGTGCACGCCTTTAATCCCAGCACTTGGGAGGCAGAGGCAGGTGGATTTCTGAGTTCCAGGCTAGCCTAGTCTACAGAGTGAGTTCCAGGAGAGTCAGGGCTACACAGAGAAACCCTGTCTCAAAAAACCAAAAAACCAAAAAACCAAAAAAAAAGAAAAGAAAGAAAAAAAAGAAACATAGGTGTTTCTTTAAAAGTTGTTTTATTACTCCTCCCTTGCTGTTCTTCAAGCTTAGCACTGGTGGGGACCACTGGGAACTACACTGTGGAGGCAGAATACAACAGTACAGACTTTCTCTCACCCAGAAACAAAGAATGTTCCTAACATAAGCCTACAATCCCTATTTCATCAATTAATTTATGTATTATATGAATTGGTCTTGCCTAGGATTTTACAGTACAAAAAACAATAATCCCCCTTTCTTTCTTCCTCTCTCTCTCTCTTTCTTTCTCTCTTTTCTTTTCTTTTTGTTTTTTCTTTTTTTTCTTTTTGAACAGAGTTTCACTTTCTGGTCTAGCCTACCCTCACTCTGTAGTCTAGCATGGCCTTCTTGAACTTGTGCCAATTTCCTTCCTTACTCTCACAAGTAGAGCGATTACAGATTTTGTGACACCTCTTGTTTTGTTTTAGTTAGGGTTTTATTTTGCGTTTTGTTACAGGGTCTCACAATGATGCCCTCAAGGCCTGAAACACACTATGCACTATGCACTCAAACTCAGAGATCAGCCAGCCTCTGCCACCATGGTGCTGGGTTAAGGTGTGTGCCCCAACACCCGGCTGCTGTTTTTGAGACAGAATCTCATTGTGTACCTCGGACTGGCCTCAACTCAAGATCCTCTTGCCTCAGCCTCATGAGGAATTACAGGCATTAGTCACAATGGACTGAAGTGTTTTGCATCTTCCCCTAAAGGGATGCTTGCTGGCTCTCTGTACTCTGTCAGGTTTTTGCCGGCTCTCTGTACTCTGTCAGGTTTTTGCCGGCTCTCTGTACTCTGTCAGGTTTTTGCCGGCTCTCTGTACTCTGTCAGGTTTTTGCTGAGCCTGTTGTCCCTGAGTCTATGAGTTTACCTTTCAACAGCCATAGTTTCCTTTATTCTTTTATTATTTTTTTATTTTGGTTTTTCTTTTTTTGGCTTTTTTTTTGAGACAAGGTTTCTCTGTGTAGCCCTTGCTGTCCTGGAACTCACTCTGTAGACCAGGCTGGCCTTGAACTCAGAAATCCCCGTTCCTTTGCCTTCCAAGTGCTGGGATTAAAGGTGTGAGCCACCACTGCCCGGCCAGGAGAATGGTTTCAACTCTAAAGAAGACCTCAAAGTTACAGTCTCTACCATTTGTTAAGCTTCTTTCTGAATGTCTCTAATGAAGGGCAGCCACTTTGAATTTAATAAAATGTCTTTGCAACATTCACTGAACTGATTTTTTCCCCTTGTTCAATACGTTAATGAAACCAGCACAAACCAGCACAAACCAGCACAAACCAGCACAAACCAGTGTCGTGAGTTTGGGGTAGCCTGATTAGTGTTTCTTGTGGCATATATTCCTCCCCACAACCTTCCATAGTGACTTATAACTTAGACTTTTGGAACTTTCCAGTCTCATAGACTTTATCCTTCTTCTGAACCACTGAGTGTTCTGAAAGACAGAAGATTGTGCTTCTCTGTTCTCAGCTTTTCTGAGTCTCTTTTCCAGACTGTAACAACAAACCAACCTATACCCAGCCAGCTAGGAGACAAGCAGATGGGATGTATGATAGTGCACACCAGTAATCCCAGTGAGATGGAGGCAGTAAGGTCAGAAGTTCAAGGCCACCCTTAGCCATGTTAGTGAATACACAGGCGACTCTATATCAAAACAAACAATCCCCCCAAACACAAAAAACAAACAAAATCTGGATGTTATGTGGTGGCGCGTGCCTTTAATCTCAGTACTTGGGACCAGAGGCATGTGGAGCTCTTGTGAGTTTGATGCTAGCCTGGTCTATATATTGAGTACTAATTTGTTTGAGACTGTCTCAAAACAAACAACAATAACAAACAAACAAACAAAAAAAACCTGGCGCACGCCTTTAATCTCAGCACTTGGGAAGCAGAGGCAGGCAGATTTCTGAGTTCGAGGCCAGCCTGATCTACAGAGTGAGTTCCAGGACAGCCAAGGCTACACAGAGAAACCCTGTCTCGAAAAAAACAAAAAAACCCAACCCCCCCAAAACAAAAAAACAAAAACAAAAAACCAACAACAACAAAAACAACTCTGGATGTCACATAGTGACCCATGCTCTTTCTTTTTTCTTTTTTTGTTTCCTTTTTTTTTTTTTTTTTGGTTTTTTTGAGACAGGGTTTCTCTGTGTAGCCCTGGCTGTCCTGGAACTCACTCTGTAGACCAGGCTGGCCTCGAACTCAGAAATCTACCTTTGCCTCCCAAGTGCTGGCATTAAAGGCATGCACCACCACAGCCCGGTTTTGTTTTGTTTTTTTAAAGATTTATTTATTATATGTGAGTACACTGTAGCTGTCCTCAGACACACCAGAAAAGGGCATCAGATCTCATTATGGATGGTTGTGAGCCACCATGCGGTTGCTGGGATTTGAACTCAGGACCTTCAGAAGGGTAGTCAGTGCTCTTAACCTCTGAGCCATCTCGCCAACCTCTTTCTTTTTTTTATAATTTATTTATTTTTATTTTATGTGCATCAGTGTTTTGCCCACATGTATGTCTGTGTAAGGGTGTCAGATTCCCCAGAACTGGAGTTACAGACTGCCACGTGTGTAGTGGGAATTGAATTTGAGTCCTCTGAAAAAAGCAGCCAGTGCTCTTAAATCTTAGAGCCATCTCTCCAGGCCCAGTTCCATACCTTTAATATCAGCACCCAGAAAGCAGAGGCAGACTGATCTCTGAGCTTGAGGTTGGCCAGGGCTACAGAGTAAAACCCTGTAAGTAAATATCAGCAGCAAAAGGAGGAGGAGAGGCGTTGTTATCAGGGAGGCTCCCTGATTTCCTGTCTGTCCTTGAGAGTCAGCCTGGTGTTTTTTCTCCCCTAGGACTTGAGAATCTCAGCAACTGCTCCTCCTTGCTCTCTTTAACTCTGGCTGTCATATATAAATCTAGTGGATGGATACCTTGCATTTCTATAGTGGAAACAGCTAGAAGGTGCAACCTAGAAACTTAAGATCTTACTTCCCAAGATCCAGGAGAGATGAATCAGACCTAAAACCACTCCACAGGGGAGTGAGGTACTAGGTATTGTTCAGTAGAGCATATTAGATGTCCCAGTCTGTCCTCTTTGTAATCTAATACCTTCCTAGGGTGCTATCCCTATATTTTTGGATACCTAAGGTCTCCTCATGAGGCAAGAAAGGACCGACAAGTTAGAAGGGTGTGGGGTGGGGTGAGATAGCATGTGGTGATATCTATGGGTGTGTTGACTTTCTAAGACTCAGCCTGTGGTTCCTGTGTCGCCACGAATGCTCATGAGTGTATGACTGTGGCATGTGGTGTGTGCCTATGTCAGTCTGTGTGTCAGGGTAGGGGCTCCCTGTGGTGTGCAAATGTGTTGGGAGGGGGGTGAGGGTGCAAGCCTGGCTCCTTTGCTTCTTCCCCCATTCCCTGCTCCCATCTGGCCTTGATCAGTGGGTCCCTGGGGAGGGAGCCGCGGTTTCGGATACAGGAAAATGTTCCAGGAAGCGGCCACTGTGCTGAACCCGGCTTGGGCTCCCCCAGCGGAAATTGTTACAGAAGGGAGGAGGGGAGGGAGTGTTGCGATAGGATTAAGGATGGAGGAGGGTGGCTCTTGGCTCCTCTCTGGATGGGATAAAGCTGGATAAGTTAAGGAGAATCTCAGGTCAACCAGGATCCTGGATGCTACTGCCTCAATCATTTAATGCAAAACTGGGGACGAGGAAAAAGGGTCCCTTTCCCTTTTTATTCTCTCGAATCCTTTTTATAGCTCTATTAGCATGAATACCAGCTGGGGACCAGTATACCTGGGTATTGCCTGAAAATGACGTGGCTTGGTGAGGGGCTAAAGAGTCAGCCCCTCTCCTCTCCGCACTGAAGGGGCTTTGAAGCTGGTGTCCAGAACCGGGAGGGATGCCTAATTGGGATAATGGAGGTTAATGGGGCGCCTGGAGAGGGGTGGCCACGCTTCTAGATCAAAGAGGCCAGCTCTTCTCAACCACCACAGCTGGAGGTCACAGCTGGAGGGGGAGGGGCAGGGACTTAAGCCAGCCAGCAGGGGGTGCTCAGGCCTCGGAATGCTTGTCCTCTGCTGTCTCTGGCTCCTTCTTGGATCTGCTTTTGTCCAGAGCGCTTCTGAGGAAAGTGCAATTAGAAAATCTGAAATCCTGAGGTTCTGAGTCCTCCTTCTTGGGTGCTGGGGAAGAGGGACAGGTCAACAGGATGTCAACATCCTCAGGTTGTTGCAGGGTCCCAAAGCACTAGCTTTAGATCCAGTTCGGAGAAAGCCAAGGCTGGGAGGCTAAGTTTATAAAGGAGGCTGAGAAAGACCCGGCTGGGCATCTGGGGGTGCTGGCTCGGATGGAGGCAAAGGGGCACCAGCGCTCCCCCGCCACCGCCCCCCTCCCCAGGATTGGCGCTCCCTCTCGGGCTCTAATCGGCGCGGCGGCCGCAGCGGGCAGAGTCAGCGCCGCCAGTCTCCGGGACGCGACTCCCAGCAATTGTGGTCGGGACCGCAGATATGCAGCTGCCTCCTGCCCGGGCGCCTGGCCCGGCCTGCCCCGCCTGCGTCCCGCCCCCAGCCGGCCCGCCCCTTGCCAGCCGGCAGCACCCGGACACTGAGGCTCGCAAGAAGTCCCGGGTGGCCAGCTAAAGCGTTGGAGATGCCCCAGTCCAGACCTCACTACGTTGTCCCTCTGGCCGCTCTGTTTCTCCTGCAGCCATAGCTGGAGGCAGAGATTCACTGTTATACTTTCACTGTACGCCTTGCTTAGAGCCTCCACATGGAAAAAGTCGAACAGTGCTTTGAATTGCAGTAGGGATGTCTGACTGAGATGGAGAAGGAGAGTGGAGATGGGTATGATAGCGGACTCTCATTGACAAGGAAGGGCAGCGGTGAAAGTTCCTAAGTAGAGGAGGAAAGGAGGGAATGGGAGAAGTAGGGGTGTGTGTCAAAGGGTAGGGAAATAGTTCTTTAGAGGCACCCCAGCCGTTCAGGGCCTTCCTGTTAAGAATGCTGAGAGAAAACGCTCAGATACTGCGCTGGCCCTTTCCTCACTGTTAAGCAGAGCCACTGGCTATCGGGGCCACTCTCAGAACTGAACTTTAAAACTTGCATGACTGCTCTCGTTCCTCCTATGAGGCTGGCGCTCCTTTCCCTACAACCTCCCCATACACTTTGACCTCTGGCTTAGTATGATGACAATAATTGCTTTCCTCATCTCCAGTTTTGTCCTCCAGCAACTTGTGATGAACTAACACGTATCATGTATGAAGCAAGTATTAAGTGGCGAATACTGTTCATAGTTAAGGGATAGAGGTGTAGTTCAGTGGTAGCTATAGGTGTAGTCTGGTAGTCCTTATAGGTGTAGTCAGGTGGTAGTTATAAGTGTAGTTGGGTAGTAGTTATAGGTGTAGTTCAATAGTAGTTATGGTTTTAGTCCAGTGATAGTTACAGGTGTAGTTTAGTTAGTTATAGGTGTAGTCTGGTGGTAGCTATAGGTGTAGTCCGGTGGTAGTAGTAGAGCACTTATGTAGTTTGTGTGAGACCCTGTGATTGATGTTTAGCACCAAGTGGGTGGTTCAGCATACATTTCTAATTTTTGTGGGTTTTTAAAAATTAGCCTGACAGTAGTGGCCCACACCTTTTAGCCCCAGTACTCAAAGACAGAGGCAGGCAGATCTCTGTGAGTTCCAGGCTAGCCTGGTCTACAGAATGAGTTCCAGGCTAGCCAGGGACAGGCCACAGTGAAACCCTGTCTCAAAAAACAAACAAACCAAATTGCTTTTATTTGTGTGTGGGGGCAGGTGTGTGTGTGTGCCACAATGCATAAGTGGTGGAGGCCAGGACTCAGGGCTCTCCTTCTACCTTGTGGGTCACAAGGATGGAACTCAGGTCTCCTGGCTTGGTGTCAGGTATCTTTACCCACTGAGCAATATTTCGAATCATTATAACAACCTCGGGAGATTACTGTCTTGTTTCTCCTTTCTACAGAAGAGGAATCATAGGTTAAATGGTTTGCCCAAACTTGCACCATACTAAATGGCTGACAGACGCAGAACTGTCAGGCTCCAAGACCCCCTTTCATGTTCATCTTTGCAGCCAGGGCCATCTTTCTTTCTTTCTTTCTTTCTTTCTTTCTTTCTTTCTTTCTTTCGTTAAGATTTATTTATTATTATATGTAAGTACACTGTAACTGTCTTCAGGCACACCAGAAGAGGGCATCAGATCTCTTTATGAATGGTCATGAGCCACCATGTGGTTGTTTGGATTTGAACTCAGGACCTTTGGAAGAGCAGTCAGTGCTCCTAACCACTGAGCCATCTCTCCAGCCCCCATCTTTCTAATATACAAACATTTCTATATGTTTTCCTGGTGTTCAAGGTCACATACCATGCATAGCTGATGAGACATTTCCCACTCCCACCCACCCCATGTTCTCTCTCATGTACTGGAGTGAAACTCTGGGGATCTATACTTGTGAAACACTCCGCCACTACTATCTACAGGCCAGCATCCAACCCCCACATCCCCTTTGTGTGTGTGGCAGAGTTTCACTAAATTGCCTATGCTGACTGTGGGCTCTGGAGTAGCCTGCAGCCTCTGGAGTAACTGGGCATACAGGCCCAGGCCACAAGGCCTGGTTCAGCCTCCACCCTACACTGCAGTCATATTCATAGAGGTGTTAGCTCTTCTTATCCTGGGACACTGTGCATTTGCAATATTTCTATTTTGTTGTTGTTTGTTTGGGGGACAGAATATCTGGATGTAGCTGCCTGGCCTGGATTTCACAATTCTCTTGCCTTTCTGCCTTCTGTCCCAACTGTTGCGATTACCAGTATTTTCCACTCCACCCAGCCAGATCAATTCTTATTCTTATCAGTTTTTATTGAGCCTTCTTTCCTTCCTACCTCCCTCATCTCCTTCCATTTCCTTCCTTCTTTCCTCTGGTAGAATCTTACTACATAACTCTGGCTCCCCACTCCCCCTACCTCAGCCTCCTAAATGCTAGGATCACAAGCATGAGCCACCACATTCAGCTCTTTTGATTTCTTTATACTGGTTTCTTCTAGCCTTCCAATACTGACTTAGATCAATCCTGTCTCCTGTAACATCCACTACTTGCTCTAATTAAAAGGATTCCTCTTTTTGTTAGTTGCAGGATAGCTTGTGAGGCACAGAACTGGATCAGTCATGTTTGCAGTTACAGACCTGTATGCCTAGCTAGCTCTATGTGCTCTGCATAAAGTAGGTGTTTGCTGAGTGAGTCAACGCTCTGTAGACTCACCCCACATTTCATATATCTGTGATCCTAACAACTAGACAGGGCTCTGCCTATTCAGCATGTAGGAGATCCTGGGTTTAATCACCTGACATACCAGAAAAGAAAGAAAGAAAGAAAGAAAGAAAGAAAGAGAGAAAGTTAAAGATTGGGATGTAGCTCAATTGTTAGAATACTCACTTGATCTGCATGAAGCTCCGGGTATAATCCCTAATATTGGTGGAGATGGTAGTACACTTGTAATCCCAGCACTTTGAACTTGGAAATAGGAGGATCAGGATGCAAGGTCAAGAAACCCAGGCTGGCATGAAGCTCACTGTGCAGTCCTAGACCAACCTTAATTTAAGGTAATCTAAATTACTTTGGTCTTGGCCTCCAAAGAGTCTGGTTTATATTCAGAATTTCATTTTTTTGAGATTTAGTCATTTTATTTTATTTTATTTTATTTTTTTATTTGAAACAGGGTTTCTGTGTAGCTAGCCACCGGGTGTCCTGGAATTTTCTCTGTAGACCAGGCTGGCCTTGAACTCAGAGAGCCTCCTGTCTTTGCCTCACAAATGCTGGGATTAAAGGCATGCACCACCACTGCCTGGGTGAATGTATCATTTCTTAGCTGGGCATGGTGGTATACTTCTGTAATTCCAGCACTGGGGAGGCAGAGGCAGGTGGATCTCTGTGAGTTCAGGGTCAAACATAATGATTTACCAGGGCAGCCAGGCCTACACAGAGAGACCCTATCTCAAAACCCAAGCCAAAACAAAACTGTATGTATGTTTTTATTTACTGTTTGTATTTGCATTGGTGCAAGGATGTCACAATGCATGTGTGGAAGTCAAAAGACAATTTGCAGGAATCTTTTTCTTCCACATGTGAGTCTGGGGATTCATAAGTTTGCCAGGAGCTACTCTAACTCACTGAGCCATCTCACCAGCACTCTCAAAAGGAAGATTTATGCCAGGCGATGGTGGCGCATGCCTTTAATCCCAGCACTTGGGAGGCAGAGGCAGGTGGATTTCTGAGTTCAAGGCCAGCCTGGTCTACAGAGTGAGTTCCAGGACAGCCAGGGAACCCTGTCTTAAAAAACAAAAAAAAAAAAAAAAAAAAAAAAAAAAGGAAGATTTTATTTTATTTTTAACTCTGTGTGTGTGTGTGTGTGTGTATGTGTGTGTGTGTGTGTGTGTATGAGAGCAGCAGGTGCCTGCAGAAGCCAGAGAAATCAGATCTGGAGCTGGAGTTATAAGTAGTGGTTGAGGGCTACCTGATATGGACAGGGAGGACTGAACCCAGGTCTTCTGAAAGAGCAGTGTATGTTCATTATCATGCCATATCTCCAGTGCCAAAGATACTATTCCTTTGTGTGATGTATTTCGAGCATACTTTTTCTCTGAAAATAAAATGTGGAACACTTCGTGAACTTGTGTATCGTCTTCACACAGGGGCCATGTGGATATCTGTGTTGTTCCAAGTCGGTTTGTTTGTTTGTTTGTTTGTTTTATTTTTGAGACAGGGTTTCTCTGAATAGCCCCGGCTGTCCTGGAACTCACTCTGTAGACTAGGCTGGCCTTGAACTCAGAAATCCACCTGCCTCTGCCTCCCAAGTGCTGGGATTAAAGGTGTGAGCTACCACCGCCCAGTGGTTTTTTGTTTTTCGTTTTTGGGGGGTTTTTGTTTGTTATTTTCAAGACAGGGTTTCTCTGTGTAGCTCTGGCTGTCCTGGAACTCACTCTGTAGACCAGGCTGGCCTCGAACTCAGAAATCCCCAAGTGCTGGAATTAAAGGCATGAGTTACCACTGCCCGGCTTGTTCCAAGTTTTAATACCTGTGCTATAGAAGGGAACACCTGGGGCATTTCCCAGAGGCTGAGAGGGTCTTTGTTCATTGGGCCTGTAGATACCCAATCAGGGTATCATCACGTGTTCCCAGAGTACACTCCTGTTTTCTTGTTTCCTCCCAGGTCCTCTCTGTCCTTGCTTCTTTTACCTCCTCATAGTTCTCTCTGATTCTGAGCTGTCTCCTCTGAAGCTGCAGTTTCATTTCAGGGTTCAGATGTCAACCAAGGAAACTGAGGTTCAGAGAAGGAGGGCACCAAGACTGGAGCCCTGCAGAGGCTGCCAGGAGTCAGAGAAACCAGTATTGTGTATACTTGTTGGGGTGGGGGATTCTTTTCCAAGCTGTCTTGGGTGGGGTTTGTCCCCCTTACCCTCTCCTGTGCCATCAGCTTTGCGTCTGAGCTCCAGACTCCTCAATGTCAAATCAAAATGCTAGATTGGGGCACTCGACTGTGCCCAACTCCTGAGCCCACAGGTAAGTTCTTCCCTTGACCCCAAGGAAAGTTTCTCTGGTTTCCAGCTATTGCTCTTCAGTTCCGTCAGATTAGCAGCTGCTTTTCACACCTCTTGTCTGTGTCCCTACTGTGTCTATTTTCTGTTTCTCTGTTCTGTTTTGTTGTTGTTGTTGTTGTTGGTTTTGTTTTTAAAGATCTATTTATTTATTTAATTTATTTATTTATTGTATATGAGTACACTGTAGTTGTCTTCAGACGCCCAGGTGAGGGCACTGGATCCTATTACAGATGGTTATGAGCCATCTGTAATGGTTGCTGGGAATTGAACTCAGGACCTCTGGAAGAGCAGTCAGTGCTCTTAACCCCTGAGCCATCTCTCCAGCCCCCGGTTTTGTTTTTAAATAAATTCTTTATTTCTTTATGAGGAAGGGGCATGTGCCACACCTGTGTGTGTTTTTTTGTGTGTGTGTGTGTGTGTGTGTGTGTGTGTGTGTGTGTTTTGGGGGGTGAGTCATTGGACAATTTGCAGGAGTCAGTTCTTTCCATGTGGGTTCTGGAGTTCAAACTCAGGTTATCTGGTTTGGCAGCAAGTGTCCTTCCTTCCCAATAGGACTGTCTGGCTTATGTCTATTTTGTTTTTTCAGTCAGATGTGCTAACTCATATTGTACCAGAACTCAGTATGGAGCCTAGGATGGTCTGGAACTTGCGGCAATCCTCCTGCCTCAGCTTCCTGAGTGCTGTGATCACAAGCATGGACCAGCACACCCGGCATCCTTTCTTTTCGAGATGCGTTTTTTACTCTGTCATCCAGGCTGGCCTTGAACTCAAGATCCTTTCCCTCCTCATAACCGAGATGATAGTCTCATACCCTGCGTCTAGCTCCTTTTGTCTTTCTGTTTTCCTATCTCTGGGTGCCTTCTTCTTTCTTGTCTCCTCTAGATTGCCTGTCATTGGAGTCACCACTGGAAGGGAGGGTTGGGCTTGGGTGCTTGGGGGCGGGTAGTGGCCAGACTAGGGGCTTGGGACATGAGCGCAACTTTCCAAGCTTCTCTTCCAGGCCCCTGTGGTTGGGGAGCTCCACAGAGGGAGAGATGAGTCAGCAGGGCCAAAGAGCAGGGGGGCAGTTGGGTGGGGATAGGGATGCCTGGGGTTCCCCAGGGCCAAGGAGTCTGCTAAGGCAATCTGGGTCTCTGGACTCTACAGGTGTGGGTAGGAGAAAGAGCAACCTTCTTGATGCCTATTCTCAGATTTGCTTATTTGCCTTCTCATATAGCCCAGGCTAACCTTGACTTCACTATGTAGCCGAGAGTAACTTTAAACTTCCGATTCTTCTGTCTCTATTCTCCCAAGTACGGCATTACTTGCCTGTGTGGAGATGCCTTCCTGACATCAGTCTGTGTGGGTTCATAGGGAGTGTCAAGGTCATTGTATCCATATGTGTGGGTGCATACTGGTGCTATGCAGTTTTTGCTGGTATGAATGGGAACCAGGGAGCCTTTAGCGTTAAGCATTGTATGTACAGCTGTGAATCTCCTGTGGTAGTGTGGATGTCTGCATATTACACGATGTGAATGGGTTCTATGTTCTCCAGGAAGTGTGCTGGTGTGTGTACCTGACTGGATGTTATTCCTCGGCATTGTGGGGTTACGTGTCAATCTCATGGGTTCTGTCTGGTTCTCTCTGCTGAGTCTCACTGAGCAGACAAATCTATAACAGTTCCAAGGGAAGATCCTAGGGGTTGCCTTGGATTAGGCGATTTCAGAGACAGCTCAGCCTAAACAGGTGGGCACAGGCAGATGTTGTGGAAGAAGGTAGCTCCCCTAATGGAACAAGACACAAAACCTCCCATCCTCCTCCAGTTTCTTCCCCCACCCCTTTCTGAAGAGATACAAAATCTTTAGAGAGAACGGAAGGCAGGTTCCAGATTCAGCCCCTTCTAGTGTAGGGAAGCCCACCCTGAATCTCTCAAGGGAGGGAGGGAGGAAGGGAAGGGAGTGGTCCCCGTGGTCCCTGCGGTTCAGCCCAGTGCTGGCAGTGGAAGATCAGAAAGGCACCATCCACCCTTCAAGGGACGTCCATCTCCGAGCTCAGCGTCTGGGTGGCCATGGGCGGAGGCTGAGGGGCCCCCAGGGTGGTGGGGGGTGGTGGATAGAAACCAGATGCCTAGGGGGTTTATACTGGAAGGGCCAGAGCCGCAGCCTCTACCCGCCCCTGCCACATGGCGCCTCTGCCTGGGCTGCCCCACCCCCTGGGAGGCTGGGCTGAGGGAGGCCTGTGAGGGTGGAGGTAGGTCGTTGGTAAGGGATTCCTGTTGCTGCCCCCAGCCCCTAAGGGCACTGGAGAAGCAGTGGGGAGCAGGACCCAGGGATACTAGGTCCACAGCTGGCATGCAATACTATCTTTAAAAGGCATGTGAGAGAAGTCAGAAGCCAGGGCCTAAGGGCACTGGGTGAAGGTGGTATCTTTGAGCTTTAAGCAGCCCTTTGCCGGGCTCCAGGAGGCTTGTCTGTGTACTCTTCCTCCACCAGATTTCTGGCTCTCACATCTTCCCAGGACCCTGCTCCTCCTGTTTCTTTTTCTAACATTGCTTGGATTTGACTATTTCTATCCCTTCCCACAAGGAAGTGGCAGGGCTGACCCTTGCTCAGCTCACCTGCCTGACTCTCTCCTTTCATCTCTTTATCCATCCCTTGTTCTTTCACTCTTCCGTGTCCAGTCGGGTTTGAGTGCCAACTGCGTCTCTCACTTTGTTTGTGCCTAGGGTCTAGATTTGCCTCGTGCCTCAGTTTCCTGACCGACGTCTAGTGATGCAGTCATTTCTGGAAAGCTTACTTTTCTTCTTTCCAGTTTCTTAGCTATCGCCCTAGAAATTCAGCTAACACTTTGGCCTCAGACTCCTGTCCGCCCCCCCCCTCCCCCATGGAGGAGACTAGGAGGTCATAGGAACATCCCACCACCGGCACTTCCTTTTGGGCAGACGGGTGGGGTGGCTCGTGTAATCATCGGACACAATTATGCCCTATTTATACTCTGTCCCCGCCCCCCACCTGCTGGCAGCTTTACCTTCCACCTCCTCCGGACCGGTCACTCTTCCCGCTCCCCCCCCCCCCCGCCCGCCCCCTCTCCCAGCCCCCCCCCCCCCCCGCCCCCTTCTGAATCATTGTGTCCCATCTTTGTTTCTCTGAGTTTTCTTTTTCTTTTAAGGTGGTTTTTGTTGTTGCTTTTTCTTTTGTGCTCTGTTTTGTTTTGTCTTTTTCAAAGCCAGGTGTCTGGTTTTATTTTGTTTCTTCTTTCTCTTTCTTTTTTAATTTTTTTCTTTTGAGACAGGGTTTTTCTATGTAGCCCTGGCTGTTCTAGAATTCGATGTGTAGACCATACTGGCCTCTAACTCACAGAGATCATCCTGCCTCTGCCTCCTGAGTGCTGGAATTAAAGGACTTAAAATTTCAGCCAGGGCTACATAAAAATACCACATCTGGCCTTTCTTTTTAATTTAATTTAATTTTACTTTATTTTATTGATATATCTATTATCTATTTATTAATTGAGACAGGGGTCTCATTATGTATCCTTGGCTGGCCTGGAAGTTGCCATGTAGACCAGGCTGGCCTCAAACTCATAGAGATCTGCCTGCTTCTGCTTCTCAAGTGCTGGGATTAAAGGTGTGCACCGCCGTACCCCAGCTCTTCTTCCCTTTCTTATGCCAATGCTAATACCTTTCAGGTTCTCTTGGACTGTGTCCCTCACTCTGTGTGTCCTCTGGTCCTTCTGTTTTTTCTTTTGCCTCACTCCTTTGCCTGATAGCCACCTGGTTCCAATACTTTCCTCGAATGTTGGGTTCACAGAGTTTCTTTGTGAAATTGTGTGTGAGTGTGTGTGTGTGTGTGTGTGTGTGTGTGTGTGTAAGGGAGAGAGAACCTGTGGACTAAATTAATCCCAGGGTTTAGCATGCACTCTGTCACTGAGTCACATCCTCAGCCCTTCTGGGAGTTGGAACCCAGAACTCTTGGGTCCTACCTGAACTCTGCTTGCTGCTGAAACTGCCATGCTCTGAGCCTACATCTACCCTCCATCTCTCTGGTTTTTCTTTGAAGAGATGTGAGGTCAAAAAGACCAAGAAAGTGGTTACTTCTCCCCCATAAAGGGAAATTGAGGGTTGCTAGAGAGTAAAGAGTGGGAAGGGTCAGGCAGGACTGGCTGAGAACAGAGGGTGATGGTGGGCTGCCCTGTAGTCCTCCTCCAGGCCTCCTGCAGTCCTCCTCCCCAGACAACCCCTCTGTGGGACCACTTAGCTGTCCAGTCTTCTCCCACAAACTTATCCTAGAGCCAAGGTATCAGTTAATAAACATCTTAAATTTCCTTCTTCCATCTTTATTGAGATTCCTTTTCTTTCTCATTGGGATTGGATGCTACCATTGGAAGTCCTGATTAAGCACTAGCCTAAGTTCTTTCTGGAGTGAGCAGAGAGAGTTGCTGCCATTGAGAAGGGAGCAGGAGATCCCACCCAGGGAAGCAAGATGATTTGTGAGGGGAGCTACCTATTAAAGAATGGAAATTAAATCTCTAGCCAAGAGGGCATGGGGATAGCACCTAATGACTCAGAAGGAATGATAGAGGCTAGAGTATTCCTCCTTTTGGGGGCTATTAATCCCAAGAGTCTAAGTGTGGGCATGAATGAGTTGCTCTGCCCCTCAGTCCTGCCTGCCTTAAATCATCTCAGGTTCCAGGTTCTGTCCTGCAAACTGAGGTGGGCCTAGGTCTCATTGCCTACCAGTGAAATCCAGGGTGCCCTCTTCTGCAAACCATCCCAAGGTCTTCCCACTCTCCAACTCTCCCTCACCTGCTCCCTGGCTGGCTCTAGACTGTAACTCATTGACACTGAAACACTAATGTTGCAGTAGAAGAAAGCACATTTGGCATATCATCCCCCTACTCTACACAACACACACATACACACACACACACACATACACACATATACACACATCACATATATACATATACATATACACACACACATACACACTTACATATACACACACTCACACACATGTATACACACATATCTAACTTACGTATACACATACACATATACATACTCATATACACACACATGAATGCATACTCACACATGCACACACACATACATGCATACTCACACACATACATATACACACACTCTCACACATGCACATACACACATACAAGCACACATGTGCGACCACACACACACAGAAACACGCGCACACACCTACATTCACACACATGCAAACACACAGATGCACACACATGTGAACATATACACGCGCACACACACACACACACACACACACACACACACA
>JADRCD010165316.1:0-13486 GCA_019843815.1 Montemys delectorum | reverse complement strand
TTAGACTCCATAGAAACAAATAACCCTATTAAAAAATGGGGTACAGAGCTAAACAAAGAATTCACCAACTGATGAATACCAAATGGTTGAGAAGGACCTAAAGAAATGTTCAACATCCTTAGTCATCAGGGAAATGCAAGTCAAAACAACCCTGAGATTCCACCTCAGACCAGTCAGAATGGCTAGGATAAAAAATTCAGGTGATAGAAGATGCTGGTGAGGTTGTGGAGAGGGAGGAACACTCCTTCATTGCTGGTGGGACTGCAAGCTGGTACAACCACACTGGAAAACAGTTTGACGGTTCTGCCGGAAATTGGACATAGTACTACCAGCTATACCACTCCTGGGCATATACCCAGAAGATGCTCAAACAAGTAATAAGGACACATGCTCCACTATGTTCATAGCAACCTTACCTATAATACCAAGAAAGTAGAAAGAAACCAAATGTCCCTCAATAGAGGAATGGATACAGAGAGTGTGGTACATCTACACAATGGAATACTACTCAACTATTGAAAATAATGAGTTTATGAAATTCTTGGGAAGATGGATGCATCTGTAGAATATCGTCCTGAGTGAGGTAACCCAACGACAAAAGAACAGACATGATATGTATTCTCTGATAAGTGGATATTAGCCCAGAAGTTTGCAATACACAAAGTACAATCCACAAACCATAAGAAACTCAAGAAGAAGGAAGACCAAAGTGTGGATACTTAGTTCCTTCTTAAAAGGGGGAACAAAATACCCATGGAAGGAGTTGGAGAGACTAACTATGGAACAGAGACTAAAGGAAGGACAATTCAGAGACTGGTCCACGTAGGAATCCTTCCCATATTCAATCATCAAATCTAGACACTACTGTGGATGCCAGCAAGTGCTGGATGACAGGAGCCTGATATATCTGTCTTCTGAGAATCTCTTACAGTACCTGACTAATACACAAGTAGAGGCTAACAGCCATCCATTAGACTAAGCACAGGGTCCCCAATGAAGGAGCTAGAGAAAGTATCCAAGGAGCTGAAGGGTTTGCAGTCCCTTAGGAGAAACATCAATATGAACTAAGTAGTCCCCTCAGAGCTCCCAGGGACTAAAAGTCCAACCTAAGAGTACACATCGTGGGACTCATGGCTCCAGTAGCATATGTATAGCAGAGGATGGTCACGTAGGTCATCAATGGGAGGAGAAGCCATTGGCCCTGTGAAGGTTCTATGTCCAGTGTAGAGGATTGCTATGGCCAGTAAGCAGGAGGTGATGAGGTGGTGAGCAAGGAGAGAGGGGATGGAACAGGGGTTTGTTTTAGTTTTTGGTTTTTTATTTTATTTTTTTGGGGGGTGGGAGGGGAACTTGGGAAGGGAGATATTGTAAATAAAGAAAACATTTAATAAAAAAAAGTATTAACTTCTTGGGGTACCGAAAATTTAAAAATAAAAACAGATGGACAATTACCCACATGGATATAAACACACAGGACTTATCCCAGAGGGTAAAGAACAGTCTAAAGGCTATGGTAATGATTCATAAATGTAAATGCAGAATCTAAATCAGAACTAATGCTAACTAATCTTCAGAGCCATGTCTTTGAGCTTAACCATGTATGGAAGGACAAGGGAAAGGAATTTGGTGAATGTGATAGGATCAATAGCTAACTGGAAATGGATCAAGATGGCCATATCTGAAACCAAGACTCAGAACATGATCCTAACTTCGTTAACAGTTAGTGACCCGAAGAAGTTGTCCTTTGAAGAGAAAGGATTTGAAGTAGAGAGATAACTTAAGAATCTGATTGTCTGAGATTCTAAATAATTTGGTAGGAACTCTTATATAGTGCATAATATCAACTATTTAAAATTATTCTGAATGTACTATTGCACTCAAATTTTATTAAAAATCTATGGACTGGGTATTCATTTACCATGCTTGAGGACTATTGAGAGAAACAGAGAAAGGGAGAGAGAGAAGAGAGAGAGAGAGAGAGAGAGAGAGAGAGAGAGAGAGAGAGAGATATTAAAGATACTATAGTAGTAAATAAGAAAGAAGCAGAGATCTGATATTAAAGTGATAAAGACAGCCATTGTCTTTTAAATAGAGCAGATGAGTCCTGCTCTCTTTACTTCAGATATCTTCTTGGACTTCTAATTTAAAGATGCTTATTAGAAACTGCATTTGTACAATATCTACTTATTCCTTTGTCTTTTTCAGCAAAGGCCTATATTGCTGGCAATCAGACCTTGGGAGGAGCCTGAGCAAATGCACTGAACATTCATAGCTTCCGTACTGATGAGAAGCACTTATTCAGGAACTTGTGTAAACTGACAAATGCTTAATATCCACTAGGCTCTTTAACATTTTAAAATTTTATTAATTCTTTATTAATTTGACATCATGCACTCCAACCTCACTCATCTTCCCCTCCATTCCTCTCTGCCCTCCACCTTTGAAACTACCCACATAAAAGGAAAAAAAAAAAAAGAAAAAAAATAAATGAAAAGAATCATTGCTGTGGAAGCTGTTGTGGGTCACAATGTGTCACAAAGTACACCCTTTTGTCCACACATTTTTACTTGCAAATGTTCATGGCAATGAGTAATTGGTCTGGCTCAAGGCCTCTGACTTCTGCATGTAATCAATACTGAGTAATCATTGGGACTCCTCTTGGATAGCCTGTTGCACTATGTCATGGAGATTCTTTAGCTTCGGATCTGCAGGACAATCACCTTCATGTGTTCCAGTAGTTCTTAGACGGGGTGGTTGTAGGAGTAGGCTAATTCAAAACCCTAGATCTAGGGCTGAGTGATAGTTGAGTTGACCAGCTTGCCCTCTTCCCCATACCCACACTGTCAGGGCAAGCTCTTGAGTACTGATCACAGCCAGCAAGGTGCAAGACCAGCTTTCTCACTTTTATACACTCAGGGTAGGCTCACCAGTATTCATGCCACCAGGGCCAGATCTACTGTGCTGTCCAGACCAGCTGGATCAGGTGAGGGGAAGGGCCAGGGGGCTTTGAGAAATGGAGGGTAGGTCACCTCTCCTTTGCCATGCCACCACACAGCAGAAGTGGGGCAGGACCAGTTCTCTCATGCATTATGCCAGCAGACTCAGCTCTACTGTTCTAACCAAGTGTGGTGCAGGATCTGTTCTCCAGAAAGCCCTAGCCAGTGAGGGCCAGAAGCCAGCTCTACATAACATTTGGACAGCAACATGGCCCTGGGCAGCAGCCCAGACCATGGATGCCTGCAAAGGCCTTTGGTAGTAATACGAGTCACAGACATCAACATAGATCTCTACTCCTGCATGGCCCCAGACCTGGGTATGGCCCTTGGCAGCAGCAAGAGTTGGAACTTCACTATGGCATCAAGTGTCAGGGCAGGCTACTTATATCAGGCTGACTGCTACAGGTGGTTTACTCTCCACCCTCCCATCCACCTTCCCTTCTGTTCCACCTCACTCCATAGAGCTCAAACCATTCTGTTTCACTTTCCCATCTCTTCATCACGTATTTGCACATCTTAGTGGCTCCTGCAGTATGCAGGCCATGCTGTGGGCAGGCCTCTGGGTCTCTTTTACCCATCCTAGCCCTATGGCATGTGGGCCTCTCCACAAAAAGCTTTCTAAAAAGAAAGTGGATTATGATTAACTACTATGACTGACTTCAGGAACTTCAATTGGAACAAGTTTCCAGAAGGATGACATAGAAAGTGCATCACTGTGTGGTGGGTATAAATGATGATGAACTTCCCCAGGTATAGGGGAGAAAAGAAGTTCTCCACAAGTTTACCAAAATGATAAGACACTGTAAGGATCAAGAGAAAGAAAATGGCATCGTACCCCATTAGAGTTTATCCAGTCGATAATGATCCTAATGATTATGGCAATAGACAGGAGTTTCTGTGAAATATTCAGACAGTAGCCTGGGTTTGATAGTACTTCTTCTTTTATTTCATAAATATAGTATTCCAGGACAGAATTTTTCAGGACATGTCTCTGAAAGAGGAATCAGAATCGGATTCTTGTCCACTCTGTGCAGTCAAGTAGTTGTGTTTACCTTGAAAAAAATCTCTTAAGTCTCCTGGTTTCTGTGTCCTCAACCACCTCCAAATTATTTCATGTATCAAACAGTATGTGTATTCTAAGATGAAAAGTAAAAATTAGCGATTGAGCACACTTTAGGGTAAATCTTAAATGGACTGTTTGCTGTAAAACTTAGATACAGTATTTGCCATTAAGCACTGTCTTCTGGCTAAGACCATATTTTTTTTTCTATAAGAATTAGTGTTTCCCTCATCTCTTCACTCCTCCAATCCACTTTCCTTCCCAGGCCTCTCCCTCCCTCCTCACTTGTGCTTGCTTTCTTCTCTCTCCCAAGTGGGACTGAGATGTCCTCACTTGGGCACTTCAGCTTGTTGAACTTTTTGAGTTCTGTGGACTGTATCTTTCGCATTTTGTACTTTTTTTTTTGCTAATATCCACTTATCGGTAAGTACATAAATTGCATGTCTGAGTTACCTCACTCAAGATGATATTTTCTAGTTGAGGGCTAACAGAAAGAATGGAAACAGGCAACCTCAGAAGGGAGGGAGGAGGTTGGGAGGACCCTCCAGAATGCACCAGAGATATGGGAGGTGAGAGATTCTCAGGATTGAAAGGGAGGGACCTTAGATGAAATGCCCGACAATAGGGAGAGGAAACTTATAGAGCCTACCTCCAGCAGGAAAACAGGGCATCAAATGAGGGAATGGGGACATCCCACAGTCACAACTCTGACCCATAGTTTTTCCTGTCTGAAAGTATTACAGAGATGGAAATGGAGAGGATCCTGAGGAAAAGAAGGTATAGTGACAGACCCATAGTGGGATCCAGCTCAGTGGGATGTCCCAAGGTCTGACACTATCACTAAGGCTATGGAGCACTCACAAAAAGAGACCTATCAAGCAGCTGAAAGTGCCAGAGGCAGATAGTTGCACCCAACCAATACACAGAATCAGCTGACACCTGTTGTTGAATTAGAGAAGGCTGAAAGAAGCTGAGGAGAAGGGTGATCCTGTATGAGGACCAGCAGTCTCAATTAATCTGGATCTCGGAGATATCTCAAACACTGGACCACCAAACAGGCAGGATACACCAGCTGATATGACGCCTCCAACACACATACAGCAGAGGACTGACAAGTTTCTGTTCATTCAGAGATGATGTATCTAACCCTCAAGAGACTGGAGACCTCAGGGAGTTTAGAGGTCAAATGGCATGGGGAGTGGGAAGGAGGTATGGTATGTGAAGCAGTAGGAGGGTAGAAGGGGGAGGATAAAATATGGAGTGTAAAATTAATTAATTAATTAATTAATTAATTAAAAATAATTAATGTTGAAAATTATTAAAACTCCTGGATGAGGAGTTCTACCCAGCCTTGTTCATTGGGTTCCCAGAAGAAAGATATACTCAGCCTTCATATTTACAAAAAACCTTAAGCAGCCTACCGTCCGTGCTGTTAGAACAGAGCTAAACAAAGAATTCTCTACTGATGAACACCAAATGGCTGAGAAACACCTAAAGAAATGTTCAGTATCCTTAGTCATCAGGGAAATGCAAATCAAAACAACTCTGAGATTCCACCTCACACCAGTCAGATTGGCTAGGATAAAAGACTCAGGTGACAGCAGATGCTGGAGAGGTTGTGGAGAAAGAGGAACACTACTTCATTGCTGATGGGATTGCAAACTGGTACAACCACTTGGGAAATCAGTGTGGTGGTTCCTCCATAAATTGGACATAGTTCTACCAGAGGACCCAGCTATACCACTCCTGGGCATATACTCAGAAGATGCTCCAACAGATATTAAGGACACATGCTCCACCATATTCATAGCTGCTTTATTTATAATAGCTAGAAATTGGAAACAACCCAGATGTCCCTCAACAGAGGAATGGATACAGAAAGTGTGGTACATCTACACAATGGAGTACTACTCAGCTATTAAAAACAATGGATTTATGATATTCTTAGGGAAATGGATGGATCTGGAGAGTATCATCCTGAGTGAGGTAACCCAATCACAAAAGAACACACATGGTATGCATTCTCTGATAAGTGGTTATTAGCCCAGAAGTTTGGAATACAGGAAAAACAACCCACAAACCACAAGAAACTCAAGAAGAAGGAAGACCAAAAGGTGGACATTTCATTCCTTCTTAAAAGGGGGAACCAAATACCAATGGAAGGAGTTGCAGAGATTAACTATGGAACAGAGACTGAAGGAAGGACAAGTCAGCCTAAATATAGCTATCTCCAGAGAGGTTCTGACAATACCTGACTAATATGGATGTAGTGGCTCACAGCCATTCATTGAACTGAATACACGGTCCCCAATGAAGGAGTTAGAGAAAGGATCTATGGAGCTGAAGGGTTTGCAGCCCCTTAGGACGAACAACAATATGAACTAACTAGTATCCTCAGAGCTCCCAGGGACCCAACTACCAACCAAGGGCTATACATGATGGGACTGATTGTTTTGGGAGCATGTACATAGTAGAAAATTGCAAATTTGATCATCAATAGGAGGAATGGACCTCGGCCTTGTGAAGGTTTTGTGCCCCAGTGTAGGGGAATGCCAAGGCCAATAAGTGGGAGATGGTGGGGTGGAAGGCATGGGGAGGGCAGAGGCAACAGGGGTTTGTTCTTGTTGTTTTTGTTTGTTTGTTTTTTGAAGGGGAAACTAGGAAAGGAGAAATTTACATGTAAATAAAGAAAACATCTAATTAAAAAAAGGTAAAAGACATTTGATGTTTGTGAAGGGCTTAGGTAAAGAATTGCATGGGGAAAGAATGGTAGATGGGGTGATTTCATGATCATAATTCACATTTTTTATTTTTTTAGATGATCATGGTAGTTTTTTTCTTTCAGTTTGGTTACATGATAGATTACATTGATGGATTTTCATATATTAAACCACTACTGACTACCTGGTATTCACATTTTTACATAAAAATAAATATTAAAGTGTTTCAGATCTTTATTTTAATTTATTTATTTACATTTCAAATGTTATCCCCTTTCCCAGTTTACCCTCTGCAAATTCCATATCCCATTCCTGCTTACCCTCCTTCTGTGAGGTGCTCTCCACCAACTTACCCGCTCCTACCTCACTAAGGTAACATTCCTGTACACTGGGGCACCAAGCCTTCATAGGAACAAGGGCTTCCCTTCCCATTGATGCCAGATAAGGTCCCCTCAGCTCCTTCAGTCCTTCCCCTAACTCCTCCATTGGGGTCCCTCTGCTCAATCCTATGGTTGGCTGCAAGCATCTGCATCTGTTTTGGTCAGGATCTGGCAGAGCCTCTCATAGACAGCTGTATCTGGCTCCTGTCACCAAGCACTTCTTGGGATCAGCAATAGTGTTTGGGTTTGGTGTCAGCATGTAGGATGGATTCCCCAGGTGGGCCAGTCTCTGCATGGCCTTTCCTTAAGTCTCTGCTCCACTCTTTGTCCCTGTCTTTCCTTTAGACAGGAGCAATTCAAGGTTAAAAGTTTTGAGATGGGTGGATGGCTCCATTCCTCAACCAGGTGGTGGTGGGGCTGGACATACTTAGTCTCTGGATATGATCTCCACAGGTTCTCCCTCCCCTTTGTGGGGTATTTCAGCTAGTGTCATCCCTGTGGGGTCCTGGAAGGCTCTCGCTTCCCTAGCATCTGGGACTTTCTTATTGTTACCCTCAGTTCCCCATCCCCCATTGCTACACACCTCTGTTCAATTTCCTGACCCTCTGTACATCTTCTCCATCTCCAACCATACCTGATTCTTCCCCTCTTTTTCCCCTCCCACTGTCCTCTTTCTCCCAAGTCCCTCCCACCCTCTACTTCCCTTGATTATTTTGTTCCCTCTTCTAAGTAGGGCTGAAGTATCCACTCTTTGGTCTTCTTTCCTCTTGAGTTTTATGTATTGTTGGTCTTCCATGCTCTTTGCCTAATATCCACTTATCAGTGAGTACATACCATGTGTGTTCTTTTGTGACTAGTTACCTCACTCAGGATGATATTTTCTAGATCTGTCCATTTGCTTGCAAATTTCATGAAATCATTGTATAGAACAGCTGAGTAGTATTCCATTGTGTAGATGTACTACATTTTCTGCATCCATTCCTCTGTGGATGGACATCTGGGTTTTTTCCAGCTTTTGGCTATTATAAATATGGCTTCTATGAACATAGTGGAGCATGTGTCCTTATTATATTTTGGAGCATCTTCTGGATATATGCTCAAAAGTGGTATAGCTGGATCCTCAGGTAATACTATGTGCAATTTTCTGAGGAACCGCCAGACTGATTTCCAGAGTGGTTGAACCAGCTTTCAATTGGCAGTCTATGCAATTTTATTTTATCTGTATACAAAAATAAATAGTACTTCAAATATAATCTAGTTATCATTAATTTCCTAATCAAAGACAGTGACAGACTTACTGGGTGAATCTTGGTTCTCTTTTCAACATCCATGAGTTTGTGATCATTGACTTAAAACATTGTTTGAGTGGTTGATTATTTGGACACTTCTCCAATATGTATTGTCAGTCTGTAGCTGAGATACACAATGTCATAATTTCCAGTGAAAACAACTTTCAGAATTGTCTGACTTTTTTATACTTGCAGTAAGTAGAAACCCCATAACTGATTCCAGGTACAGTAGATCAATACTGTCTTAGGCAGAATTGGGTAAGAAAAATGTCAAATTTCTTACTGGTTAGGGGAAGTGGTGGTAAATCCACTAAAATTTAAGTGAGAATTTTATTTTAATTATTTATGGTGCTATTCAGTGGTTCAGAACATTGTTTTGTAAGATGGATGGACAGTTTGGATCTAAGTTGCATCTCTCATTAGTTATAAGGCTCAGAGAAAAGCTAGGTTTTAATTTGATCTTCTGTGGAAGGAATTATAAAGAGCATCAGTCTTGGATTTTTATTAGTTGGATGATGTCAGACAGTGATCTAGACCTCTAAAGCACTTGCTTTATGGCATTTAACAAGTATACCTATTGTTTGAAATTATCAATGTTAATTGGTACTAGTATTGTTGGTTGCAAACAAGAAAAACGCTTGTTGTTACAAATGTTGTCATAACTACATAAAGATAATGCAGCTTTGTGTCAGTAAGTGGGACAAAGAGCATCATATTTTCCTCAGACACATTCCTGAAATAAAATCTAATCAAACATTTCAGACTGTGCACTTAAGAGTTCTAGTACTGTGAAATAAAAGTGAAAGTAAATCTGCAGTCAATTGAATTTCTCTCTATATTTTTAAGGAATTTTGTCCACTTAACAATAGTGAAAGCTGCCAATTTTTTTAACTGATTTGTGTGAATTCTTTATATATACTTTACAAGGGCATGTTTGAAGCATTTAGTAATTGCTTTCTCTGATTTTGTGCTTTTCATATTTACCATCTCATTGCCATCCTTAGGAGAAAGAAGATATTAATTTTACTGGAAACAATTTACCAGCCTTTCCTGGTATCATTATAACTTTCTATATTTTATTTACAAAGTCTTCACCTACCCTGAAAACATGAATAAATATGTTACCTTAAATAAGTTTTATTTAAATATTTTCTCTTATTCTGCCATTCAGCTGAACTGGTTGTGTGGCTTATTTGGTTTTTTGTTTGTTAGTTTGTTGGTTTCTTTTCTGGTTTTGCTTGGTGTTTTGGTTTTTGATGTTTGTTTTGTGTGTGTGTTTATATGATGTCCAAGATCAGATTAATTAACCTTTTAGCTATATTAATATTCAGATGACTTAGTACCATTTACTTAAAGACTTAAATTTCCAAAAAGTATTACAATGGAGATTCAATTGTTAAACTGCTAACTAGGCAATTATCTACATGTGGATTCATTTCTGAGGTCTGTATTGAGTTATGTAATTTTGTATGCCAATTTTTGTACTAGTATAGTTCACTACTTCATTAATATTGTTTTAGAATATTTTTATCTTATTTAGTAGTATCTACTTGTGCTCATCAATTTTTTTCTCTGCTATTCTTGAATCTTTGTGTTTCTACATAAATATTTTAAAAGATCATTAACTTACTAAAAACTGTATGGGTTTTTTTTTTAACCACAATTACAAAGAATCTATGACAACCTTTGAGAGGTGTTACCAGAAAATATTATAGTGTCAGAGGTATAAGTATGTTAGTATTCATATGATTTGTTGATAAGTGTCTTAAATGGAATTTATCAGTTTATCTCTATACATTTGATTTTACTAATTTTTATATCAGCATTTCTTTTATTAAATTTATTAATTGTTATTTACTACTACAATATTTGTCTATCTATTTTTACACTGAGCTTGTGAAATTAAATTTAATGAAACTGAAAACTCATTTATGAATACTAGTAGTATGGCTTTGGACTTGCTGTAAAGAGAGGGGTTTCTAATTCAATGCTATGGGGATGCAAAGTGAAAAAATGGAAGCCTTTGTGTTGTCTGAAACTCAGATTCCACTACCTGTTTATCTTCTGTTCCTTCCCCATGAGAACTGATAATACCTCTAAGCAGAGACCTTAGCTACATGTGACCCAGCTTTCTTCTGCTCTCTCTAGTCATTCACGAAAGCATGTAGACTATATTATCCTCCCCCGACACAGCACTGTATCTTCAGGCAATTGCTACATCCCTGATTCAGTAAGCAGTGCCCTTAACAGAGGCTCCAAATACACCACTCTTTCTAGGATCCCTTGTGAATATTGTCACAGTGTTCTCTTCACAGGCATTCTGAATTCATGATTTTACAGTAGTTACTTGAATCTGTATGTATATTCTTAGATGATGATTTATTTCCTCATTTAAAACACTTTTCATATAAGTCATTGCTCAGACTGCTGACCTAAGACTATGTCAACATGCAAATGTGTAATGTTTCTTTGCTTTTGCTTTGGTTTGTATGAGTTTAAATAATCTAGAGGATCAGGTCAGCTTAGATTTCCTACTACATTTATAGAAATTCAATTTATGCTTTGTTTATCCACAGTATCAAGAAATGATAGATAAAATTATCAATATTAATCTTTAGAATGACATTCTAATTATTTTGTGCTGCTTGATAATAACTTGCTGAGCCAGACAACTAAGCAATGTAAAGATTTCTTTTAATCAACTAACCAACCAATCTGCAATAACCAGATATGTTTTAGAGGGCAGAGACATGACAATCATATTTAAAAGCATATGTGATCTCAGAATGTCAAGCCATAATCAAACTCTGCTGTATAGACAATATTCTCAATTCCCTTGGTAGTTCTCTATAAGGGAGATATAGTTAGGAGAAATAATATTTTTAATGGAGTATTTCTCTACAGCAATCACATTCCTAACTTGTAGATTCAAAAGAATCACCTCAGGCAATGTTATCTGATGTAGATACATTTGTAAGTACAAGTAGTATCCACTGATAACTGCATGAAGAGTGCTTTATAACCCTTAGCAAACAGCAGCACTATGACCCAAATAAAGTAATCTAGAGAGTTCTTGGAGCACTGAAGAAAATGTTTATGGCTTATTCCTTTGGTGTCTCTGCAAGTAATTGAGTAATGAACTGACCAAAGTTATTTTTTCCCCAATGAGCAGAGCTTTTATATACACTTAGTGAAAACAAGCATGGCATATTTATGAGACAATCAATTTTCACTGATTAATCTATTTCTTTGCAATGCCTGAGATCTATAATGATAAAAAGAGTTTTTTTTAAATAACTCCTCTATTGGGGACCCAGTGTTCAGTCCTATGGCTGGCTGTCAGTACTTGTCAGGTTCTGGCAGAGCCTCTCAGGTGACATCTATACTAGGCTCCAGTCAGCATGCACTTCTTGACATCCACGTTAGTGTCTGGGTTTGGTGAGTACACATGGAGAGATCCATAGTTCTAGCCATATGTGTAGCAGAGATGGCCTTGTTGGGCATCAATGGGAAGAGAAGCCCTTAGTCCTTTCAAGGCTTGATGCCCCAGTGTAGGGGAATGCCAGGGCAGGGAGGTGGGAATGGGTGGGTGGGTGAGGGAACACCCTCCTAGAAGCAGAGGAAGGGAGATCAGATAGATGTTTTCTGGGGACAGGGAACCAGAATAACATTTGAAATGTAAATAAAGAAAATATCAATTAAAAAAAGAAAAAAGTTATTTTTGTCTTTACACCAGTAATTTTGTTACATGTGCAACTTAACATATTTCTATTCAATTAGTATTTTCTTCCTTCAGAAGAACAATAAATTCTTCAGAACACAACTAAAGACACTTGAAGAAAATAAATTAAAAATTTTCATTCAGGGGCTGCTGAGATGGTTCAACAGTTAAGAGCATTGACTCTTCTTCTGGAGGACATGAGTTCAAATCCCAGCAACCACATGGTGCCTCACAACCATCCATAATAAAAAAAAAAAAAAACAAATAAAATCTTATGGGCCAGAGCAAGTGGAGCTGGAGTGAGCAGGGCCAGAGCAAGAGGGAGAAGGGAAGGAGGGCAAAATAAGGTTAAAAAAATGCATTCCCTATTTCATTGATAATACTCTTCAAATTGAAAACAGAAGTCCCTTATGCTTTTGTCAAATCATTTGGAGCTGTTTGAAAGCCCAAACTGAAGTTCATATACTCAACAAATCAAAGTTAAAATGAGCTGTCTAAATGTCTAGTGGATTGTGATTAGCAGGAGCGCAGTCTTTCATATAAGTCAGTCAGGTTTTTCTGGCACGAGGCTCTGAAATGCCTACATTGCTTCCTGTTGTCCCTCTGCTGTTCCTGGGAAATGGAAAATCTTATATGCTCTCATTAGTCATTGTAGAACTTACATAAAATACACATCCTTATTTTGTGTAACTGATCATGATAATAAAAAACACCATATAAAGTTCATATATAATATATAAAGTTCCCATACAATTAGAAAACCTAATTAAATATCTCTCTGTTATAATGAACATTAAATTATCTTAGTATGACAGACGTGTGATATTTTCTTGGTACTGTATTGTTCTTTTGCTTCAGGTGACAATCTCGCATGGTAACAGTCCTTCATAAATCCTTTAGAGCTCCTGAGCACTCTGTTACTTCATGTGAATTGAAATTTAGTATTTTTTAACCTGATTATTGAGATACTCATGTCAAGGTTTAAATGGTCTATTCTTAGACCATATCCTACAAATAAATTTAGAGCATGTTAGATAATTCTAAAAAAAGCAATTAATATCAAAGAGGTAATGTTGTAAAAATGTCTATATCAACAAGATTAATTTACATATTTGATACAATGCCTATCTTAACTATAATGTTATGTTTCACAGATTTAGAAAAAAATAGAAGAGCTGGGCAGTGGTGGCGCATGCCTTTAATCCCAGTACTTAAGAGGCAGAGGCAGGTGGATTTCTGAGTTCGAAGCCAGCCTGGTCTACAAAGTGAGCTCCAGGACAGCCAGGGCTATACAGAGAAACGCTGTCTCAAAAAACCAAA
>JADRCD010165314.1:0-40057 GCA_019843815.1 Montemys delectorum | reverse complement strand
TGAAAACTTCTTGATTCCCCTACTCTGAGTCAGATAAATTCTGTAATAGTACATTTTATTCTCAGACTTTTGTGGCAATAGCAATCTTAAATAAAGTTTTGTTTTTAGGATTTGAGTTTTTAAATTTGTGCAATTTCTTTTACAAATTTATTTATTCACTTTACATCTCAATATCAGCCATCCTCTCCTCCCAGTACCCTTCATACCATTTTCCCTCCCCTTATCCTCTAAGAAGTGGGGACTCCTCCTATGGTTATCACCCAACCCCTGGAACATCAAGTCACTGTCGGACTAGGCACAGCCTATTGGTTGGGAGACTTTTAGTGATTGTTTCTCCTTCCTTAGGGATTATGGGACTAATTAAATTGTTTGCCTGATCTTGATTTAACTTGGTAAGTGATAGCTATCAAGAAAATTATCCATGTCGCTTAGATTTTCCAGTTTTGTGGAGTACAGGCTTTGGAGGTAAGACCTACTGACTCTTTAGATTTCCTTTTTGTGTTATTAATGTCTCTCTTTTCATTTCTGATCTTGTTCACTTGGATATTCTTTCTCTGTCTTTAATTAGTTTGGCTAAGGGTATGTCTATCTTGTTGATTTTCTCCAAGAATCTACTCTCTGTTTTCATTGATTCTTTGTATTGTTCAATGTTTTGTAGTACAACGATTTCAGCCCTGTCTTTCTTTCTTGATGTCTACTCCTCTTGGGTGTGCTTATTTCTTTTTTGTTCTAGAGCTTTCAGGTGTGCTTTTGAGACACTAGTATGAGATTGCTCCAATTTCTTTATGAAGGCATGTAATGGTATGAACTTTCCTCTTAGGACTGTTTTTGTTGTGTCCCATAAGTTTGGGTACGTTGTGCCCTCATTTTCATTGAATTCTAGAGACTCTTTCTTTCTTTCTTTCTTCCTTCCTTCCTTCCTTCCTTTCTTTCTTTCTTTCTTTCTTTCTTTCTTTCTTTCTTTCTTTCTTTCTTCCCTGAATCAGTGGTCATTCAGTAGAAAGGTAAGTTTCCATTATTTTGTAGCCTTTGTGTTGTTGAATTCCAGCTTTAATACATGTTATTATAAGATACAAGATGATATTTCAATTTCCTTGTATCTGTTGAGACTGCTTTGTGATCTATGGTGAATTTTGGAGAAGGTTCTGTGAAGTGCTGAGAAGAAGGTATATTCTTTTGTGTTTAGGTAAAATGTTCTATAGCTATATTAAGTCCATTAGATTCATGATCTTGGTTGGTTTTATTATTTCTCTTAGTTTCTGTCTCAATGACCTGTCAATTGGTAAGAGTTGGATGTTGAAGTCTCCCACTATTAATGTGTGATTTAAGCTTTAGTGATATTTCTTTTATTAACATGGGTGCCTTTGCATTTTGTGCATAGATGTTCAGAATTAAAATGTCATCTTGGTGGATTTTTCCTTTGATGAGTATAAAGTGTTCTTCCATATATCTTCTGATTAATTTTGGTTTAAAGCCTTTTTATTAGATATTAAGAATGGCTACTCCAGCTTGTTTGGGGGGTTGTTTGCTTGGAAAATCTTTTATCAGCCCTTTATTCTGAGGTAATATCTATCTGTGTTGCTGAAGTGTATTTCTTTTATACAGCACAATGATGATTTTTGTTTATCCACACACTCTGTTACTTAGTGTCTTTTTATTGGGGAACCAAGAGAGATATTAATTACCAATGATTGTCAATTCCTGTTATTATGAAGTTTGTGGTGGTAGTGTGTGTATATATAAGTGTGCACATGCACACATGCATACATGTGTGTGCTTTACTTCATTTGGTTTGCTGGTGTGTAGTTATTTATTTCCTGTGTTTTCTTCAGTGTAGTTAGCCTCTTTGGATTGAAGTTTTCCTTCTAGTATCTTCTATAGGGCTGGATTTGTGGATAGATATTGTTTAAAGTTAGTTTTCTCATGGAACATCTTGTTTTCTCTATCTATGGTGATTGAAAGTTTTGCAGGATATAGTAATTTGGCTGATGTCTGTTGCCATCTGCAAGACACCTGCCCAGGCCCTTCCGGCTTTTAGATTTGAGAAGATGAGCATAATTCTGATTGGTCTCCCTTTGAATATTACTTTTCCCTTGTAGCTTTTTATATTATTTGTTCTGTATATTTATAGTTTTATTATTATGTAGTAAGAGGATTTTTTTTCTCGTCCAACCTATTTGGTGTTCTATAAGCTTCTTGCATATACGTTTTTATTACCTGTTATGCAAAATACAAAAATAGACAAAGAAAAAATAACCAAGTCGCCAAAGAAATGTGTACATACTATTATAAATGCATTATAAAATAGAACATATTCCACCTTTCACATTGACAAATATTTTAAATGCTAATTTCCAGTGTTTAGGATGGAGAAAAGCAATGAGGCTGGGGTATAAAAGCTGAATGATATTTCTTGAAAATAATTTGAGATTTTACATAAAAGTCTTTTAAAGTTGTTTTTATCCAGTCATTTCACTTTTAGGAATGTATTATAGGCAATGAGTTGAGATGTTCTCAGCTATCTTTTTTTTTTTTTAAGTTTTATTGCATTATGATGAGAAGTTACATGATTTCAATTTACCTGAATTTGTTAACATTTAAAAACATGTTTTAAGTAAATAGAATTAAATCACATTCTTGTTTCCCTTTTGTACACCAACTCCTCCCAGAGATCCCTCCCTTTAATACCTACAATATCTTTTTGTCATATTCCTTAAAATTTATAAAATATTATAACAATAAAAATGAGTATTATAAAAGTTGTTTGATATTAAACCAGAATCAATTTAACAGTCTTATGTAGATGCTTGTCTACAACAATACTGAAAATACATATGTTTTCCTCAATATAAATTTTAAATAACTCCAAACATATTAACTGTATATTTCAAAACAATATATCACTACTAGTATTTTCTTAAATGAACATGAATATATAAAGTCTTTTTGTTTGTTTGTTTGTGTTGTATTTAGTAGAGCCTAAAATCTTGGCTCTTATGTGGTACAAGCCCAAAATAAGAACAATTTTTAGACATTGGATTTCATTGTAATAAGGCTGTACTTCAATGACCCTCATATCACCAAAGGATTTTACCTCCATCGTAGCTAAGCTAAGAGTTGGTAGTTCTGCTGCGCCAAGGAATGAATTGTAGGCACAATTTTTGGATACAGACTTCCTGCTATGGTCAAAACTATTTGACTTGAGTGAGTGACTTTATTCTCAGCCCACAGAAAACATGTTACATTCATTTAAGAAATGGTGTGTGTATTAAGATGGTCTATCCATAAAGTCATTCACCAACTGTTTCAATGAACAATGGTTTTGCCTGGAGAGTGGCACAAACATTAGGTGCGGGTAAGAATCTGGTTCATTAGCTGTGATAATTTGGAAAAGCATTCATCTCAGAGAAAGAGCAATTTATAAAGTCCTCTTCTTCAAACTTGATACAAGAGCTACAAATGTCAAGCAAAGCATTCAGTCTCACTCTTCTTTGTTCTCTTTCCTACAAGTCACCTCCCAAGTTAATTGTTTATGTCTCCCTTGGGTATATAAATACTTTTGAAATATATAAGCTGTTCTTAAAACTGTAGTATAGTGTAAAAACATGAAATAAACAGTACTCCTAATAGAGAGGCTGAGAGAGGAGAAGCAAGATTTCAAGACCTTTATGTTGTACACAGCAAGACACTGTCACAAACAAGCTGAAAGTATATATAGATTGTACAATGTTGGACCTATTTCTCCAATTACCAAATTAGAGAGACTATTGGACGACAATCAACAAATTTCTAATTCCTCATATTTTTGGATTTCAATCAATTAGGATATGTTGGTAATATTAATTTTCATATTAAGATACTAAGAAAAGGTAATGGTTACTTCCTGTTGTTTTTGTTGTAAGAGGTGGGACTAGATTTGTGTGGATTTGCTGAAAGATTACTTTCTTACTTCTTCTAGGGTGTAGTTTTGCTCCTTATGTTGATGTTTTCCATCTATTATCCTTTATAGGGCTGAATTTGTGGAAAGATATTGTGTAAATTTTCTTTTGTCATGGAATATCTTGTTTTCTCCATCTGTGGTAATTGAGAGTTTTGCTGGGTATAGTAGCCTGGGCTGGCATTTGTGTTCTTGAAGGGTCTATATCACATCTGCCCAGGATCTTCTAGCTTTCACAGTCTCTGGTGAGAAGTCTGGTATAATTCTGATAGGCCTGCCCTTACTGCTTTTAAAATTCTTTCTTTGTTTAATGCATTTGGTGTTTTTATTATTATGTCATGGGAGGAATTTCTTTTCTGGTCCAGTCTATTTGGAGTTCTGTAGGCTTTTTGTATGTTCATGGTCATCTCTTTCTTTAGGTTAGGGAAATTTTCTTCCATAATTTTGTTGAAGATATTTACTGGCTCATTGCCTTAGGAGTCTTCACTCTCTTCTATACCTATTATCCTTAGGTTTGGTCTTCTCGTTGCATCCTGGATTTCCTGGATGTTCTGGGTTAGGAGCTTTTTGCTTTTTGCATTTTCTTTGACTGTTGTGTCAATGTTTTCTATGATGTCTTCTGCCGCTAAGATTCTCTCTTCTATCTCTTGTATTCTGTTGATGATGCTTGCATCTATGCCTCCTGATTTCTTTCCTAGGTTTTCTATCTCCAGGGTTGTCTTTCTATCTGATTTCTTTATTGTTTCTATTTCCATTTTTAGATTCTGGATGGTTTTGCTCATTTCCTTCACCTGTTTGATTGTGTTTTCCTGTAGTTCTTTAAGGGACTTTTGTGTTTCCTCTTTAAAAGCTTGTAGCTGTTTACCTGTGTTCTCCTGTATTTCTTTGAGGGTGCTATTTATGTCTTTCTTAAAGTCCGGTATCATCATCATGAGAAGTGATTTTATATCTGAATCTTGCTTTTTTGGTGTGATGGTGAGTCCAGGACTTGCTATGGTGGGAGAATTGGGTTCTGATGATGCCAAGTAACCTTGGTTTGTGTTGTTTATTTTCTTATGCTTCGCCCCAACCCCCACCATCTGGTTATCTCTAGTGCTACCTGCCCTTGCTAAATCTGACTGGAACCTGTCCTTCCTGTGATCCTGGTTGTGTCAGAATTCCTCAGAGTCAAGCTGTCTCTGTGATCCTGTGATCCTGGGCTTGTTAGAGCAACTGGGAGTGCAGCAGCTTCCTCTGGGTTTTGTTGGACTGGTTTCAGAGCCTGGGCCCAAGTTCTGCTCAGGACACAAGCCCAGAGAGACGGGAAGGAACCTGAGCCACTCTGCTGGCAGAGTTCCTGCGTGCCTGGTTCCTCTGGTCCCAGTTACTCCTGGTGTTAGGAGAGATGTTGTGTCCTCCTCACCTCTGATCCTGAGAGTGTCAGAGTACCTGGGAGTGGAGCTTCCTCTGGGTGTTGTGGGACTTGCTGCAGAGCTTGAGCCCAAGGTCCACTCAGGACACCAGCCCAGAGAGACTGGAAGGAACCCAAGCCACTCTGCTGGAGGAGTTCCTGTGTGCCTGGTTCCACTGGTCCCAGTTACTCCTGGTGTTAGGAGAGATGTTGTGTCCTCCTCACCTCTGATCCTGAGAGTGCTGTTCTCAGCTATCTTATATTACAATATCATATATTATATAATAAGAAATAGTCACTGCAATCTAAATGTCCAACAGCAAGCATTTCCCTGTTACATCCCTGTTCCTTAGAGCAATGGTCCAATGAGATTCTGCTTGGAAAGGGGTTCTATGGTCAACTAAATGTGGAAATCCCCATGGAGTAAAAGCAAAATGTATAAAACAGCTTAACACCTGTGATCAAGACTAAAGCTAAGTGCTTTATGGATTCACAAGTGGGTAAAAGTACTATGTGTACTAACTCTCAGGGTTCACCAGTCTGAATTCACTTTAGCAAGCTGTTATCATGTTCCATTTCTTAGTGGAAAATTTTTTTATGTTATAAATAAGATGATTCATTCTTTACCTAATAGATAACCCAATACTCAAAAGGCTTTAAAACAATGAACACTTGTTCATTCACATTTTTATGAATTGGGAACTTAGGCACAGGGAAGAACACCTAGACATTATGATCACTCAGGGTTACATTACCTGCTGCCTTTGATCACTGAGGGCACACTAGGTACAGCCAACACTGTGGCTACTATAAAAGCCCTTAGAATTCATTTGGTTTCAAGGGTCTGTAAAGTAACCCCTTCTCTTATCACAGTGAGCCTATGGGCAGAGTAGAGCAACAAGCCAGAAAGAGAAGTTAGCTTAGCAGTGTACATTCAGGTTGGCCTCTAAGGTCAGTTCCTTTCCATTTTACTTTACTGAAGTTCTACAGAAACAGAGGAGAGAGCCCATAAAAGAGGGTTGTAGGCGAGAGGTTGCAGGGCAGTGATCAGTAAGAGAAAAGTCAGACTGGAGGAAAGAATCAAAGCCCCTCCCAAACAAAGAGACAGCCAGGGTGGCTTCCCAAGTTTGCCCCTTCTGCTTTATCCATGTGGCTGGAGCATCACTTCAGGCATACCTAGGTCTCCTCTCTCATCTGCTTAGAATCATTTCTGGTATCGAAGCTTCACATCTCATCTCCTTCCCAGCTTAGTGTGAAGCAACATAGGAGGAAAGGAGAGGTAGCAAAAGTCCAACTAATCCAACATTTTGTTTTATCCTCAGTGTGCAAGACCATCTTCCTAAGGCTTATGAACTTACCCAGATAATTGAATACATTTATAGGAGAGCCCTTCTCTGTAAGGCTTCATAAGTCAGGAAACTAATTTGGAGAATTTTGAAAATGTATTTTGTCTTAAGTCTTCTCATGTGAGACCTCAGATGGGATTTGTCAATCCATTGGTATCCTTCTTTCTCTAAATCTTTAAGAATACTCTTTTTCTTCCTGACTTGACCTAGATGATCTCATCTTACCTCCTACACTACCCAGGAACACAGACTGTGTGATCTATTTTTGGCTCCCCTAGAAAAACTGCTTCAGAGACAATCTGTTTCTCAGTCCCTCCTAGGACGAGCAGGTGACATACAAAGTATTTTCTAGTTCTAATTTTTACAACTCTTTTCAGAAAACATCAGGTAAACAATTTTAATACAAGGCCATTTTCATTATGTGTCTACTACAGAATATATCCTTGTATTAAAATAAACAGTAACAATACAAAAAAGTTTGCTCATACAGTAATAACAACCTTCCTAAATTACAGTGATGGTGTCATGCAACAGTCTAGTAAAAAAAAAATGTGGTTTCTATACCAGAAGACAGGGAATTTATTATTTTTCTCTTTCCTGGCATTTTAAAGCAATTGGAAGCAGGTTTCTGAGAGAACAATTCAGTACATTAGCTCTCAAATACAATATATGTTTTTTTTCAGCTCAGAAACAACTCATTTAAAGCCCTACTTCAACAAAATATTGTCTACCCTATTCTGGTAATTATATCAAGTCTGCTGTGCTCTAATTTACACAGTGTATTGTTTGCCTGGATAATTGGGGCTATTAAGCTGGATTCAGATGCTACAGTACACCTATGGTCTTTAATTAATTAAACAAGCATGCAAAGCAGTAACTGGCAGTGTCAGAGTTGTGTCTTCCTTCACTCTCCTGGAAAACACAACAACAACAACAACAACAACAACAACAGCAAAACCACAGAGTAAGGTGGTCACCTGAAACTCTCATCACAATTTTCTACTCCTGAGGGCTAGGAGGACTCAGTAGAATTGCCTCCCCAAAAGTAGACATTATGTTTACTTCTCAACAATTTCTCACCACTGAACCACTCAACATGTAAGGTATTTAAAAATGCAAATCAGCTGATGTCGTTTCTTCACCATGTCATCAAAGTGATAGCTTTCCCCCTATACATAGTTGAAACAGTAGACACCGAACATGATCTTTTAGATAGTATCATTTCATTAACCATGGACCAGGTTGTCAGAGGACAACGTTTTTGTTTTTCCCAGAGTTTACACATTCTTTGAAGACACTAAAAACTCTATATTCCTCCAGCATATTGGACTTATGCATTCTGTGTGAGCCACTAGTGGGTATTGTGCTTTGGATGTACACTGTCTCCCAATAGGCTCATTGGGAGATGAGTGGATGTATTCATGATTTCATAACTCAATTGGCAATTAGGAAACGGAGCCCCCATGGAGGATGCAGTTCCTGGTGATGTACCCCTGACAGGTGTGTGTGTCACTGACTCTTTCCTATCAGTGTCCTTCCCTTCAGGTCTCTCTGAAATGAGCAGCCTCATCTATCTTATCTGCCAAGCACCATAATATTCAGCCTCACCTCAGACCCAAAGAAATGGCTGCTGATGACCTGGGACTAATACCGCTGAAACTATAAGCTAGAATGGACATTTCCTCCTTTTAAATAGTTTATCTTGGGTATTTATCATAGTGATAAACATTTGACTAACACAGTTTCAGGTTTGACATCTCTGAAGCATCATAGCAAAGGTACTAGTTTTGTAACTTCTCACAAGAGCAATACACCCATACAGCAATTCAGAGGCCAGATGCCTGCCCTAGAGCACCAAGAGCAGCAGGATGCTCATGAGCCCTGGCTGCCTCTGACCTGCACCACCAACACACATAGTTACGTTGTAGGGTTTCAAATCTAGAGAAAAATCTTTCTATGCCCTCTGTTTTACTAAAATTTTACATAAATACAAATGTATTATACAAAATAATAGTGTATTGGGCATTTCACAATGACTCAATGTAGAGCAAACTTCATTTCTTTTTTGCTCCTCCTTGTGATTATTTCATTCACATGGAACATATATTACTGAACATAGCTCCTGCTCTGTCAAAAGTGAACCACAGCTTGGAGAATGCTAGAAGCCAGGGAAATGCCAGAACATGGTGCTATTCCATGTCTGTTCCTGCTACATAATTAGAAGATAAGTATGAGAAAATTCAGAATTCTTTAATGCACTTAAAATCGCTATCATGAAGCAGTGGCTGGCAGATTTGCATGTGAAAGGACTGTGAACGGCATGTAGGAAGAATTGTGAAATTACTATAGTATTTATTATTATAACTTGGTGTCATGCTAGTCTCATTTTAGAATGAACCATAAGAATAGATTAAATTAGTGCCATTTTCTTTCCTTGTTAACATCTTTGTCACAAGAGCAAGCTGTCAGAATTTTAGTATCTAAAATAGTCCACGGATTATTCCTCATGATAGCTGGCCATTTCCAAACCCTGGACTCTGATTGGTTGCTCTCGGCCCTGTCCTTACAGATGTGGGCTAAATGCAGGGAAATAATAATCTTTTAAGCAACTAATCAGCTTGCAGACACTCTGGTGAAGGCAAGAAAGGTGGTATAGTGCTACAATTTTCAAACAGCATTTGATAGAAAATATTATGTCTTAAGAAAATACTTTGGACCATGGCTGAAAGACATATTTGACATACAAATTTATGATTAAGTTAGCATCTTCCTTTCTGGGGTCTAAAATAATTAACAGTGAACATTTTTAGCCCCAGACCCTTAACAAACTTGAAGACAAGTATTGATTTGGGGGTAACGATCTTTTACCTCTTCCAGATTGTATTTATACCCCACTGGTGCTCTAGTTTCTGTTTCTACATCCAGCATCAATGTTCCTTTCCACAGTGATTTTTTTCCCTGTCACAGTTTTTCATAGCAAGGGCAATTGTAAGTCTTGGTTTCTCCATGATTGTTCCACTCTATGCCTGTTATCTTGGTGTAGTTATCAACATCTTATTTTAACTCCTAAAAGTGTTCCAGTTGGGATAATATGTTGTATGATCACACACTATAGCTACAGAGGCATTCACTACTCACGTGACTGTGCTAACTCATCCTCCTGCTTTAGCTCTTGATGGACTGTGACTTTAGCACAGAATTTTATCATTCATCCCTCTGGTTCTCATGGGAGCTTGAACAGAGAGAAGGCCCTTGACAAATATTTCTCAAATTAAGAAAGGATATTGAGCTAAATCATTCCACTATCATTACAATCACTAACCCTTGTTTTCTATGCTGCATTGAACCCAGGCATTTTATTCACTGTTCTATTGCTGTGAAGAGACAATATGACCACAACAACTCTTATAAAGGAAAACATTTAATTGGAGCTTATTGATAGTCTCAGAGGTTTAGTTCATTATCATCATGTCAGGGAGCATGGCTGTGTGCAGGCAGACAGTGCTGGAGAAGTAGCTGAGTTCTGCATCCAGATCAGCAGGCAACAGGAAGAGAGAGGGGGTGACACTGGGTCTGAACTTCATACCCACCCCAGTGACACACCTCCTCCAATGAGGCCACACCTGCTAATCCTTCTGAATAGTGCTACTTCCTGCTGACTAAGTATTCAAATATATGAACCCAACTGGAGAGGGAGCTATCCCAAATTCTGTTGCCTGTCTGTGGGATATGTTCTAGCTGGGCTACCTTGACTGGCCTCAGTAGAAGAGGATGTGCCTAGCCTGCAGAGACTTGATGTATAGCGTCAGAGGATACCCAGGAGGGTCCCTACTCACTCAAAGGAGAAGCAGAGAGGAGAGAGGGGAAAAATTGTGGGAGGAGGTGACTGGGAGAGGAGCAATGAAGGGGATTTAAGTGAATAAGTATAAATAAATAAATAAATAATAAATAAATAAATAAATAAATAAATAAATATGAGCCTATGGGAGCCAGTCTTATCTACACAAGGGCACATGCCTCTCCCAGCTCTCTTTTTTCTTATGTTGGGGTAGAGACTTACTAAATGGTCTAGACTGTCCTCAAACTCACTTTGTAACCCAGATTGGTCTTGAACTTGTGGTTTTCCTGCCTCCTATTCATGAGTAGCTGTGATTATAGGCCTGTGTTAATAGGCCTGATCATTAACACTCTTTAAAGTTCATATCAAATCAATAGTATCTAGAAAAAGATAGTCTTTCTCTATACTGAAAAAACTAGACCTCACTTGAAAAATTTGGCCTGTGATAAACTACCATGGAGAACTTTCAAGCCATCCTTTGACAAGGTAACTCAGCCAACAAAGCAGGTAATACTAAAATACAGCCTCACTCTGCTTGTTACACAATGTGCTGTGTAGAACATTGAGCACTCTGCCTCATATCCAGATCTTGTGGGGTCTGAAGAAAATATAATTTGTAAAGGAGAAACAGATCATCAGTAACTACAATGATGTGTGTGTTGTACATATACACATATGGATTAAAAGTCCACATTTATAATAAGCAATCATGTAGAATCTGAAGAAGTTACCCAAGGATCACAAATCCAGAAGAATTATCCTTAAAAACCTTTATCATTCTTTACCTCTATAGATTTGTCTGCAGAATTTAAGTGTGATTTTAATGTGAAGATTCTGCTCCCTGCTAAAGCCATGTTTGAGCACATGGTTTATACTCTGTCCTGGGTGTCCTATCTGCCATCATACAGAAGAAAGAGGACAGTGATGACTATATTTTGCTGCACATAATCGCCAGTGTCCACCTTAGTTCTGTAAACACTGAGAAGAGCAACCTCGGCGCTTCATGTTATCTGACTGGTTCAGTGTGCTTATTAAATATTCAATAAAAGAAAACCTTCTGGGCTTTAGCAGCCTTTTTACCTGGTGCCACAAAATGTCACCTTTTCTAAAATGAGCCTTAAATTATAATGATCACTATAATTACCAAAGACGCTGAATGCCTGTTCCTATGTCATAAAACAGGTCAGGATGTCCAAGCACTCGACACAGTAAGGTTCAGCACTGAATCCAAATGAATGATCTTATCCTCTCTCAGGATTATTTTTTTAAATCGTATAGAAATGTATTATTCGGTTCAATTCAAGGTATCATGTGTGAGACCCCCACAAAACCAAGCCATTAATCATAATTAATCATGGAAGTACAAGAAAAGCAGGGAGCAAGCCTGGATAAGGGTGGCCTGTCATATAATCAGGACACATTAAAACCACGAACACTACAATTTTTTGTAAACGCTCAGGGTGGGAGAGTGGAGAACTAAGCAGGCATGTTTTAAAGATCATAGACAATGTGTTCTTCAAATGAGTCTAACTTAATGTCTCTCACAAGGTCAGATCAAGGGTGAAGAAACGAGAATTGGCCAAACATAAGAGCAATTTCCAGTTGAATAAAGACCCAGATACTCTTTTCTTCACTGACAACAAGAAAACCCACTGGGAGACAAGAATGGCTGGTCACTGATGCTAAAACGCGCTTTCCATTCTTCAAGGCTTACAAATGCTCTCTTTTCAACCGTTTTTTATTTCTTCTCATATCACCGTTCTCCGTTTTTGTCAATGACCTTTCTTCCATCCAACTCAGCCTCCGCCTAATGGCCTAGAGAGGGCTTCTTCAACACGACGGAAAGCTTCAGATTTCAGATCCCCTCCTTCATTAGAGGGGAAAGTGAGCAGTCTCTGTGTGCTGGGTGTTAATGAATGTGAAGAAAGATATTTTTTTTTTTGTATGTGTTTTACACATTATGTTCTTGACTCCTGGAGGTGCCACAATAAATTGCTGCGCTTCATTTACAAGGAGCCATAACAGAAGCAAAATGAGAATCTGGCGACAAATTGCTTCTCAGTCACCCTGGGTCAGGCTGTTGGGGCTAATGAGAAGAGGGGCTCTAATTTTAAACTCCTCCTCAACCCAGCCATTCCTGCATTAATGTTCACTGTTGTAAATTGTAAAGTCAAATGAAGGAGGCACTGTTGAAAATTAACCAGTATTTCTATCCGTCGAGTGCCCAAGAGAGCATATTTTGGCTTCTGTAGCTGCTGGTTATCAGGGGCCGCTCAGCCTCCACTAGGGGTGCCAGCTCCCTCGACACATGCACCCTCCCCAACACAACACTACCCTCCTTCTGATTTCTTCTCCTTTTACTTCCTAGCTCTCTCCCATCTTCACAAAGGGAAATCAACCAGCCGAATATAGATTTTAAACAAGATCATAATTGTAGTCTTGAAGGAGCAGACTTGGAAACCAGCTTCTGTCTGGGTTGAGTTAACTGAACGCTGTCTGTACCCAGGCGTTAAAACCCGGAGAATTAGCCTATCTGCTTAGTTTTGCTGCGTACGTAATAATCTGTAATTGTGGGTGTAGAAGAAGAGCCAGTAAATCTCTAACTCAGTAAGACTGGAAGTGTGCTGTCACTGGAAGCTTCAAATAGAATTTGAATAAAGAATGAAAACCCAGTGTTAAACCTGCCTCTCTCAAAATGCTTTCCTGACCCCCTCCTTGCTGGTTCGTAATAGCAAATCTCAAGCAAAAAGAGGTTCAGGAGAAGAGAAGATGTCTTGTTCAGTAGTCAGGGTTTTGATCCCACATAGATATCTAGTCAACAACTCAAACTTCAAGGTTGCAGGGGATTGGGAGTAATGCGTTTTGAGTGAGTATTAATGAGACGAAGTTCCTCTTGTATGTAATGGGTCTGTCCGGGTGCATTCTTCCATGGAATCACTACATAAAATACAAATTAAGCACACTACCCTAGTCTAATCATTGTAATCAGTTATGTTTTCATGTGTACATCACTGATCTATAAGGCTGTTGTCGTTCTTGTGTGTGGTTTAATTGCTTGTTTTTGCATATCTTGTGTGGTTGATGATGTTCTAGGAATCTTTTCCCCTAAAGGAGACTTTGTAAATTACTTTGTTTAGATGCTAATGATTGTATTTCATTAGTGGCCCTCTCATCCAGAATCATCTTTAAATGAATGAATATGCCATAATTAAAAATCTGAATTATGAATTACTTTGAAAGGAGACAACATTGTCCCGATTTCCCACTGCGACACAGTGTTATTTCAATTATGTAAATATGTTTAATCATTCCCCTTTTGTTTTTCTAATTATTTAATATTAATGTTGCTTTACCCCTTTATTGCTACAAGAAGGGATATGGCATCTTAAATGAGAGTACTTAGACAAGTGATACACAGATGACTAGATTAAAGCAGACATTTATCAGAATGCATAACCCATTTCAAAAACAAACATGCTATTAACATTCATACTAACATAGCAATGCTGGCTATAATTGCGCTTGGTGAATGTTTTGTCTGTACAAATCTAATATATTCACAATGAACAATTTCCAATTATTATTTTTTCCTTATAGAATGTCTAAGTCACCTAATAAAAGTTTTGATTATCTTGAGGTATACATAGGAAGCCATCTTGAGACTATTATTTTTCTATGATGTGGAATTTACAGCTGTTATAGTATGACTGGACTTGACATATTCAACCTTCACCACATTGCATCTAAACCTTCAGAAAGGGTTTGTAATGGGAGGGGGATATAGTTTTGAGTCCCCATTCTGGTTTCTTTTTTTTTTTTTAACTCTCTCCCTGAAGTAGAAAAACTATTATGAAATACTTTCCTGTTTGCCAGCTCTTCACAAGTCTCCGGGCATCTTCACTTACCACAGGAGCATGAACCCAGTGCTGAGAGCCCTTGGAGAGTCAGTCTATGACAGTCAACTTTGTACTTCAGGCATCTTATTCAAACCAATTGCTGAAGCCTGGTTGGTCCTTTATAAAACATGGCATTGACTTCAATTTAGATATTTCTATTTTCATGTAACTACACTACAAGGAGTGTGTTCCTCTACCATTTAGTAATTTAGATACTTTCAATATTATTGCAAACTGACTCTTGAAGTATAAGTGCCTTAATTATGTTGGTTTAATATTTTGTGCTTAAATATTGTTATTTATAAACTAACAGTGGGAAATGCTACAACTTCCCCGTGTTTCTTTCTTATTTCATCGCTACAGTATAAAATGCTCCAGTTGTTTGGCTGTTAAGTTTTATTAATGACATTTGTAACATTAATATCATGATTTTACAACACTTAGTCTTTTTCTGCAGATTAAAGGAGTAAACAATCTTTCAAGATTTTTCTTTTTCAACTTCTATCTTTTCCTAATTTAAATCTTTCAACCATCATCGAAGCCAGAATGAGTGCTTGGTCATAACTCATAGAAATATGTAAATTGCCTTGCATATTTCATCATACACTACACTTACAAAAAACTCAATGAAAAGCTATTAATTAGTATAGAACTTGTATATAATTTGTGTAACTTGTATAATTATAATTTTATTTCTATGCATGAATAATAATAATACTATACAAATTATTAAGAAAATTGTACAAATTACTTTCTGCCTTATCTATTGTTTGTTTTAGTTCTCTAATCTTGGAATATAAGTAATTCTTCCATAATTACAAGAAAGCTTTTCTATTTAGGAAATGTCTTGTGATTGACACATAGGGCCACAGGTTGTTAAAGCATAGCTGGAAAATTCTCAAATTCTATAAAGATGATGAGTTATGCAGTCTTTCCTTTAGTCAGCAACACAATGATTTCAGTGGCTTTTGAAAAATAGTCCATGTTCAAGTTTAATGATAGACATAAATTTCTAATGATTTTTAATTAGAAATGTATTGTTATTTCTTTTTTTAAGATTTATTTTTATTTTATTTTATGTGTATGAGTACACTGTAGCTGTACAGATGGCCATGAGCCATCATGTGTGTGGCTGCTGGGAATTGAACTCAGGACCTCTGCCAGCCCCATTCGATCAGGCGTAACTCATTGTAGCTGTCTTCAGACGCACCAGAAGAGGGCGACAGATCTCATCCCGGGTGGTTGTGAGCCACCATGTGGTTGTTAGGATCCAAACTCAGGACCTTTGGAAGAGCAGTCAGTGCTGTTATCCACTGAGCCATCTCGCCAGCCCCTGTTATTTCTAATTACTTATTATTAAAACCTAATTTCTAAATATTTCCACCCATATAACTGAAAAACCCCGAAATATCACAACACAAATGTAGGGAAAGGTCAAATAATCTTTTGAAAGCAGTGTCTGAAGAAGGATGGTGACACTGGCTGTGACTGGCTCAGTCGTCTCTCAGTGACTGAGGGCAGGACAGTACACAGGAGCGGAAATGTCTGAGATGACTGAGGGAGTCAAACATTCACAGAAATCTGCAGTTCAGCTTTTAATCATGATTCTCCACAATTTCTTAAAGTAGATGGTTAGGATTTTGTTCAATATGTATTATCTGGGAGAAAGATGAATGGTATTGGAAAAATCCATAACTGTATCATCAACTGAATCATTTGCCCCTTTCATTACAGGGTAGGATGAAAAGTACAAGGGAATCTGAGAAAAGGTCTTCTCTGGGAGGCCAGAATTTCTATTGCTAGAGACTGAAAATTAGCTATTGGGAAGGTGATTCATCTAGGAAACCAATCAAGGCAGGTGACTGTGTCTGGCTTAGAGACATCTGTTTATAACACAGAGAGAAAACTACTGTCTTTCACTATTTAAAGACAGCATAGATATGTCATGTCTCCCAAGTTCAAATCTTCAGACTAACAACCCTCGTGACTTGATTCCGGTAGCTGGATAGAAATAAGCAAAATCTCTATGTAAGAAGTCGAATCCACACTTAGATCTAAACCTGACAAGCTCCTGCATAGTGCTGTTTTCAAACCAAATCTGAGTATTAAATAGCCAGAGAATGGATCTGAACTTGAATCTTTAGAAAATCCCTCCCTCGTGGGTGCTAAATCCATGGAAAATGACTTAGAAAAATGCAAGCTCATGATATCCATCCCATGACAACTGGGGAAAAGCCAACATGGGCCAGTAATATCTTGTTAGTCACCAGGTGTGGAAAAGCAAAGAGAAAGAGTCATTTTTCTTTAATGAGTTTTCTTTGCTTCATTCAAAATTTTTAACTGAGTGCCTACAATGACCAAGGAGCTTGGAAAGCTCCATTAGTAACGTGACACTAAAAACTTAGCTTACTCTAACAGCATGTAATGTGTACAAGTGTGTGTGACAGGTTGGTATAGGTTTGTGAGTATATTCTTTATATAATTACAGGATTTTTTAAAAATCTCCCTTTGGCTTGTATTTATTTTAGAAAAATCATGGTATCAGTTCATACTGAATATTTTATGGTTTTTTTCCATTCCCAAAATTATTCCTAATTTCTCTCCAGCTGTCGCTTCTTGACTATTCATTCCATCCTGCATGTCTATATTTCCATTAGTTATTGTCAAAGTTCATTTGAGAATCTATTTTTTATTCTGCTTAAGTTTTTATCTATTTACCTGTCTTTACATGGGATCAACTCTTCCAATCACTTTTCAGATACTTAATTTACTCTTTGAACCTACTGAAAACTTAAACTACCAAATAAGTTTCATTTGATTATTATAATTATTATTGTACTAGGAATTTTTCATCATTTTCATTTTATGACCACCACGTTTAGTTCATAATGAAAGCATCTACGTTATTATTTATAGCTCTTTGGAGATTTCTCTGAAGCGGATGCCTGTAAAGGAGCTATGTTGATCCTTTCCTGATATCAGCTGACTCTGAAGTTTCAGTTATGAAACCTTCTTGACAACGATTCTTTCACTTTCTACCCCAACATGTTCTACTCTGTGTATCTGAGAGTGTGTCAATTGCCACCCCCTCCCTTCCAGTCTCTCGTCAGATAGTTTTAGCTCTTGGGTCAGCTTCACTCACTCTCCTACCATGAGAAGCTCAGACTCTAAAGTGGTCACAGGTTTTCTCAGTTATTGTCCATGAGTGAGGTCTATGGTCACACCTGTATTTTACTTTAAATAAAGCCTTATTTTTCACAGTAACTGATGCACAGCACAGTTTTCTTCTGATTATGATTTCAATAGCTTAAGGTTCCATTCCTATGTCTTTTCTATTATTGCGTAGTCCACTGACTTTATCTGTTTTCATGAACACTTCCTAGATTATGAAAACTCTATAATGTGTGTCTGTGTATGTGTGTGTTGTTTTGTGTGGGAAGGAAGAACCTCCAAATGAATATTGATAGTTTGCCCCTCCCCAAGCTGGTGGCTCCAAATCCACGTGATTATGGCTAGTGCTAAATGGACTCAAAGCACTACTACTTAATTTAATAATAACAACATTAATAATAATAATAACAATAAAGAGGACACGAAGTCAGGAGGGAGATGGGTTGGGTTTTTTTTAAGAGTCTAAAGGAGGTACAAGGGTGGCTATGATAAAATATATAGTATACATGTATGATATCTTCAAAAGAGATAAACATTGTTTTTAAGTTATTTCTCTATGGAAGCCATTGAGATGGGATTTTGGAATCTATGGTAAGTATATATTTAATTTTATAAGAAACTGCCTGATAATATTCAAGAGTGGGTTGTACCACTGTGCATCCTGTGATGACATGTGAAGCTCTGCATCTAGCTGCCTAGCACTCAGTGCTGTGTTTTCAATTTTAGCCTTTCTAATAGGTATAACCTGAAAATTCAGTGTGGTCCAAATTCATCTTCCTCTAATAGCCTGTGATGCTGAACATTTTTCATATGCTTATGTAGATTATACTCCCTTATGAAGTGACTGCTCATATCTTTGGAATATTTTTAACTGAATTTGGTCTTTGTTTTGTTGAGTAGAAGAGTTCTTCATATATTCTTTTAATTTGCAGCTCGTCTTCTTTGAGGGTTAGCATCTTTGTAGAATAATAGCTTTTTAATAAAGTCTATCTTATCTATTTTTTCCTCTATAGCTTATGTTTTTTAGGTCATGTCTATAAACTCATGACCAAACTCAAGGTTATATGGACTTCTAATTTTTTTCTATAATTTTTATGGTTTTGCGTTTCACATTTAGGTGTAACACCCACTTCTTGTTCATCTTTAAAAATACATGATTCACACCAAGGTTGGTTTTATTTCATGTATATATCATGTGTACAGCACCATTTTGTGAAAAGACTATTCGTTTCCCATTAAATCATTTTTACTATCTTTGTCAAAATAATTGATCCATTTGCGTGAATTTGTCTCTGGCCCCGCCATTCTGTTCCACAGACCCATGCATTTGTCTTAGATAACTCCATGCTGCCTCAATAAAGGAGCTTCACAGTAAGTTTAATTTCTTCATACACTATATTCTGATCATGGTTTTCCCACCTCCTACTCCTCCCAGGTTTTTCCCTCCTCCCTCCCTACCTAACGTGTAGTTTGTGTTTTATACCATTTTTTCTTTGTTTTCAAAATGTTTAACTACTCTTATTTTTTTTCTTTTCCACATAATGTTTAGAATTAGTTATATATAAAATATCCATCTAGCATTTTGATTAAATATATAAGTGTGTTTAGAGATACTTGATGTATTTACTATGCGAAATACATCATAGCACAAAAGTGTGAAAATAAGTTCATTTCTGCATGATAGCATCTTTTAGACAGGCTGACATTTGTTTGCAGTCAAGTATGTTAAAAAATATTGCTTATTCTAAAATTAAATATTGACCATGTTGTAATTGTTTTAAAACATGAGAACTATGTAGCTTCCCCGGGATATATATTTACATTGAATGGCAATGGGCCAATTACCTAACTCCTGTAAGCCTCACTTTTCTGACCTATAACACCAAGAACAATAATCATGTCTTGCCTACAGCAACTTCTTGCATTTGAATGTGCTATTAAGCAGTCTGCCCAATGACTGGTAGCAAATAGTAAAACCAGGCTTGGTCCAAGGGGGGGGGTGGTGTAGAGCTTTTCATTTGTCTGTTTGTTTTTGCTTTCATTTTGTAAAGACTGAAGATTGATCATGGTGCCTTACTCCTCCACTGAGCTACAGCCCCAGCCTTTGACTTGTTTGTGTTGTTCTTAACTAAATGATTAACCTCCACACAACAGTATATGTGTTAGGAAATCTTGAGAAATAAGAATAGAAAAGTAGGTTATTCTATTGGGGTATATATCTCTATATCAAAATACTTAGGCTTTTACTTGGGAAGTTTGTCACTGAATATTCTTTCAGCAGAAACTAAAACATTGAAGCAGGAAATCTAGGAAAATTACTTCAGAAACATGTATAGAATATATTAGAGAGATGGTTGTAAGAACTCCAGTTGACTAGAAAGAAACTTACCCCTTTCTTCAACCACTACTAATGTAATTAAGTTGACAAAAATGAACAAATATAAATATTCATATCTAAAAAGATTATCCTAATTTTTAAGTTAAAATTAGCCCATAACAATTCTTGCCTTTAGTAATTGATCCATGAATAGTCTTTGTGGGGTAAAAGAATGGACAAGCAATCAAAGGAACATAAAGAATCAAATGCAATTTTTGAAGATGGCCTTGATTTAAGAAATCAATTTCCATGAGAATGTAGAAATACAATATAAAACTAGAATATGATACTTCAAAATAATCTCTAGCTTAATAACTTTTATAAAACTCACCTTATAGTAGAGCTGGAAGATTTACTCTTCTTTAACCTAGAATTTTTCATCATTTAAGCATGAGAACTATCAGTATTATACTTTTATATCTGCAGATAAAAGCAAATACATAATTATTTTTAAATCACTGTGAATTCATTGATGCTTTTAAATAAATTGGTATTATACAATAGCACCATACACACACATATATATATATTACATATATATATTAGAACAGTGTATGAACACTTATCTAAAGCCATATCATTTAATTACTCCACATACAATGACCAATATTTTAATAAATTCAAGGATCTTTTGTAATAAATTCAGAGCCTCCTAAGAGATTGAAACATCTAAGTTTTCTTATATAATAATACTATCTTCAGAAATATCAAGAGTACTTATCATTGCAAAACTGTGAAAAGAATGAAGGAGAAAACAAAATTCTCTTTTCAATACAGTGAAACCATTAAGAACACCAGCAGGCAATATGGTTCTTGTAGTTCCTTTCAAATCACAAGATTTTTCACCTACTCCCCTGCTCTCATCCCTCCTTCCATCAATATTTATTCTAGGAACCAATTGAAAAATCTGAAGATCATCTATTTTATTCATTCTCTTGACATTTATTTTGAGCTTAATATGTGCCAGGCACAGATAATGAGCTAACAGGCCCCAGTCCTTTCCTCGCAGAGATTACAATGTAGAAGAGATAGACAACTCTCCACAGATAGTACAAACAAATGCATCTGTTGGTGCCAGGAGGGGTAAGTACCGGGAACTGTACACAGAATAGTGGAACCTGATACATAGTCTCACATTGGGGGGTAGGACAAAGGAGAAATCTGAGTAGCAAGTGACCTCTAAACACATGTTTGAAGGAAGGGAAAATGAAGAAAGGATTATAATGAGGGAAATATTATTGATAGATTAAAAGGTCGGGATATCTGGCTGCAGTTGTGAGATGGGTTCACAGACAAAAGCAAATCAACTGAAACCCCTGGGAGGTGTGTCAAGGTATTCAGCTTTGACCTGAGAAGTTATAGGCTTTCCTTCGAGCCTTTCACCCTCTGACTGTGGGATTGTGGCACATTCTCCACCTTTTCCATACTCTGCATGCCTCTTTTGTGAAACAAAGTTAATACTTTATATCTTGTATGGATGTGACGATTACTAAATGAGATGAAAGTGTTGTCATTGGTGAAATGTGAAGTACTGGGTACATATTTCTAGTTAAAGGATAGCAATTTTTATTATGTATTTTTATTTACATTTACCTAGTTTCCCCTCCAAAAACCTCCTATCCCATCACCCCTCCCCTGCTTCTATGAGGGTGTTCCTCCACCCACCCACCCACTCCCACTTCCCCATCTTGGCATTTCCCTACACTGGGGCATCGAGCCTTCACGAGAGGGTTTCTCCCCTCATTGATGTCCCACAAGGCCATCCTCTGCTACATATGCAGCTGGAGCCCTGGGTCCCTCCACGTGTACTCTTTGGTTGGTGGTTTGGTCCCTGGGAGCTCGGTGAGGGGGGGGGGGGTGTCTGGTTGGTTGATATTGTTGTTCCTCCTATGAAAGGTAGCAATTTTTATAGCAGAGGTTCCCCCACTCTCTTTGCTTTCTCTCAGTTTTATTTACTCTTACCCAGGCACCAATGAAATCTTTCCTTCCATCCCCCTGTCTCCTTCCAGGTGCTCAGGAATCTTCCTTTGTGCTATTTGGTTCACAGAAGAGCAGTAATTTTATGGGAAAGAGAAAGAGATGAACCCAACTTGTACAGCCAGTAGAAATTAAAGTTTTAAAATACTGACAGCTAAGTGCCAAGCCCCATCAACAGGAGAGTTTGTGGCTGTAGAAGTTAAGCATGGTTCTACCACCAGTTTCACACTCCCAGAAATAAGACTCAGATTCAAAATATATTTACAAATACCTTGGACATATAGCTAGGCTCTATTCTGACTAGAAGCATAACTTAAGATAACCCATTTTATTTTAATCTACACTCTGCCCCATGGTGGGATACCTGTGCGCAGGTACCATGTGTCCATTGTCCCCAAAGCTTCCCTGGTGGATCTTCCTATTCCTAGCTCTATCCCAGAATCTTTCTACCTCCTGGATGTCCCACCTCTATTTCCTGCCTAAGCCATAGGCCATAGGCTTTTAAACTAACAGGTGAAGTACCCCATACAATATACAAGATATTCTCCCTAGAGGAAATAAAGCACTTGCCATATGCCAGAAAACTAACAAGCAGCACAGTTTTCATTTAACCGCAAGGTTGGGTTCTGCATGTGAAGGCTGCACCAACTCAAATACAGATGCCCTTCCTGTGTACATAAAACCATCGGGCCTATTCCTCTTCTCTCAAGCCCTAACTTTTCTCTCTCATTTTATGTTCTCTGCCATATGCCATCCCCTCCCAAGACTAGAAAATCTTTTACAAGTTCGCAGGGGATACATTAAGCCAAACCTCCATGGTTTAACATAATCAAGGTGTTTGCTTCTTTTCCTCTCCCACCTCCCAGTCCAATATGAATGAATATGGAGCCCTTGAAGGCAGCCATCCTCCAATCACAGGGATTCAAGCTGGGACAGAGGAGCTCAATTCTCACTCACGGGATCTTATGAGAGGCTAAGCAGTTAAACACTGTAGAATGTTACTGTGAACCGATGGGCCTTCTATGTAAGGACTTTTTCATGTTTATTTTCTCTTCAATAACCTTTGCTGTTGGGATCTTTGACTGACAGCTTCTGTCAGACTCTGTGCTCAGCTACTTTGAGTAGGAAGCAGTCCCCTTTCATGATAAGAGGAACTGTCACTGTGGTAGACCAGCTTTGAATGTTAGAGGGACCCCTTGAAGAAGCTATACTCCAGCTACAAGAACACTATAGCTGCAACTTCTGGGTGTGTCAGCTTCTGGGTCTGGAGGTCTTGAGACTAGTCACATTTGTGTAAACCTGTCTCAAGGAAGAAAACTTCCCTGTAGCCAAGACAAGCTAAGTAACCTCCAAATGACCTCCTCTACTGCAGCCCCAAGGGTAGCTTAGAATCTTATTGAGAGCTTTCCTCAATTAAATCAAAGGGAGGAAGAATACACTTTCCAGTAACTCCATTTATAACTGATAGATTGAGCCTGTATCTATTTGTGGCCTATAAATGAGTTTGGGCTTTATTTCATTTTGTTTTAGCAGTGTTAAAGACCAAATCCAGGACCTGTGTGTGATACCACTGAGATGAATTCATACCCTCTGTGATTGTGTCTCGTTCTAGGCTGGTGATGGTCCTCTTGTGAGAGTTGTCATTGGCCTTACTAAAACTGGAAGCTGTGGTATTAGGTGTGTAAATTATAATTCTACATCTACATACCACACCCATGCCATATCCCTTTCTAACAATGATCAAGGTGTGCCCTACACTTTTAGGATTATCTTAGAGGTTTCCCTCTGTGTACAACACACATAAACAGCACACACACACACACACACACACACACACACACACACACATACACACACTGCAACGTTAGACTCTAACAAAGACTCCTCTCAGGTGATTTTGATCTGCTTGTGGATTTTCATGGGTACAATGCACTGAGCCTGCTGTGTGGCAAACAAAAGAAGACCAGGAGGAAACTGAAGAATGGTAACACAAGGAGGCAGCTGAAGAATTCCAAGAAGCAATGGAGTGCTGACCCTGTAGAAGCCAAGAAAAGCTAAAGAGAGTCTGAAGAGCCAAGAGGGTCTAAAAAGGCAAGAGGTTGTGGAGCAATTGATACCGAAGAAGAAAGAAGCAATGAGGGACAGAAGAAAGAGCTCCCAACAAGCCATTGGTAGCAACTCCAACTTTAGCTCATGGCTACAGCATCTGGAATAAACAGTCCCAAGGTAACGGAAGAATGGAAAGAGAAATCTAGTGGTTGATATAGGTGGCTTTAAAATCTAAAATGTGGAAAATAATTATTTTGACATACATGCTATTTTCTAAATCCAGCCATATCATTTCAAGCCTTCTAGAAGGGAGGCTAGATGCAATCTTCTTATGTCTCGGAGAAACAACAGCAACCTATAGTGCAATATAAACAGATCACTGTGCTTGCTAGGAGGTGAGAAAGCCTTGCCCCTACACAGGATGTTTCCTTTCATAGGCATTATCTGTTCCTTTATTTCTATGGAAGAAGACTGATAGAGACAATCAACACTCGCATCTACAGCTTGCTCCTGCCACTCTGTACTGATGAAGGGTATTATCGCCCCACTTTAAGCTGGAAAAACTAAGACTTAGAGAGCGCCAACAGCAGACCTAGACATGTCTGGTGACTCTGAGTCCTAAGAAGAAAAAAATAACCTCTAGCTTTCTCAGAGAACGACCATTATTATTTTTAGAGAGCTTCTACTTTATAATCTTTTTACAAATGTTTGAGACAGGGTCTTAGCATGTAGCCCCTACTGACCTGAAATTCAGTGTATATGTAGGCCAGGATGCCCTTGAACTCACAGAGATTTGCCTGCCTCTCTGACTCTAAATGCTAAGATTAAAGGTATATGCCACCATGCCTGGCTTTAATTTTATAACTATAATGTCAACTAGATCTCTTTCTGGCTACAACAGTTACATAATGATGAAACATGCAAACCCTGATCTCCAAAAACTAATAGGGTAGTGGGAGAAATGACATTTAAAGAATTAAAGCACTGGTTTCTTTATTATTACATAACTGAAATATTTATGTATTGTAGAACAACAGCATGGGTTAGGACTTTCATGTCTAAGACCCTGGGATTATTAAATAGTCTTCAAGGATTTGGATGGAAGCCCAATGATGAGGAAATATTTTGAACATGGAGCACATTTCTTTAAAACCCACTCATGGCTAATTGATCTCTACACTAGAAGGGAAAGCCCAATTTCACATGATTAAGAGAACAAAGGCAAAGCTTTGACGTCCATTTAGACCACCACTGTGGCGATGTAAAGTCACAGAGAATAGCACCAGTGGAGAACTGACAGGTAAATCTGTTTTCCTTCCTTTAAGAGAAGAGAGTTTGAGTGTCACCCACTTACTGCCCAAATTATAAAATTTATTTAAAGCTGGTAAGAGAGGTTAACTTTAAGCGCCATTACTCATAGGACTTACACAACTGAAAAAGAAACTCAGATGTAGAAACAAACATGCTAAAATGTTCATTTGGCAAATTGTGCCCCCAAGCATTGGCAGACAGAGCTGGAAGCTGGGAGATGCATTAATCTAGGACCCTGCCCCTGATTCACTGAATTTGAATGTCCGTTTAACAAGATCCTAGGTGACCTGTATGTACATTAAATTTTTAGAAGCACCTGGAGGGGGGAGAGAAAAATTCATGTTTTAATTGAAATTTGGGTCAGATAGATACTATAGACAGTTACTGTATCGAGACTTGCCAATGGTATAAATGACAACACACTTTCATACAAAGTCAAAAGGGGGGTTACCCTACAAGTTATAGTCCCCAAAATGTATATTTTGTTTCAAAATATCATTTTGGATTTGATAGTTCCTCTCTACTATTAAATGGAATAAGGATTCCCTATACTGATAGAGAGTGGCTCGGTTAAAAAAAAAAAAAAAAAAGCAGACATACATACACAAATTAACAAAAATGGAGAGAAGTCCTACAGACAGGCAGACAGAATGGTCTGTACCTCAAATACTGGGTATGCTTCAGTGCATGTGATGAATTTATTATACTGGTGTTTTTTCATGGACAAAAGACCAGAATAAAATAAATAACACAGAAGTTAGCAAACATTAAGTGTGTAAAATTCCATAGGCCTATGTGGCCGACAGCTACAGCCACAATAGCCTCAAGTTAATAAAAGCTTTGGTGTTTTTCTTGAAGAGTATCCCCCTGTTGCCGCCATGTAAAGGAAAGGGGAGGGGATTCATGAAGATCTGTGTTCCTAGAGAAGGGGATGCCCTACGCCTGCATCCTCAGACAGATAGTTCCTTCATCACACCTCAAACAACCGATAATGAAGTCGGCAAAGCAGATACTTCTACGGAGGCATCTTACAATCTGTCCCAACCGTCACCTTGCCAGCTGAGCTACCCTTGCTGACGTGACACATCTTTTTAATTAGAGCAATTTGTTTCATAGGATGAGTGATCCCTTTCTCGAGATTCCACGCCTGCTGTTTCTGAGCCTCTTCTCCTTGAGGACTCTTCTGCACCAGTGAGCCTCCAGCAAGTCTTGTTTCCAAGAGAAACAGAGTGCTGCATTTCAATACTACAGACTACTTCAAAATCATGTTTTCATTTCCCAGAAATGTTTTTTTTTTTTTTCCTCATGCATTACACTTCAGAGGCTATATCCTGTAAAAGTGCAGGACCAAGATAGCTCAACAACTTCTGGAAGAAACTCACTTCTGTCCTTTTGTTGGAGGGGAAAGACAGGTCAAAGTGTGGTCGAGAGTGCTATGGAAGAACACAGAGATGTCCACATCCTGTCTGGCTCCTGCTTTGCATAGGTCTGGACTGTGGTTCAATTATAAGGGCAGGAGAGGACTGACTGCCCAACACCTGCTTCACAGCCAACAGCAGTAGTTGTTCTGGGATCTCTCTCTCTCTCTCTCTCTCTCTCTCTCTCTCTCTCTCTCTGTGTGTGTGTGTGTGTGTGTGTGTGTGTGTGTGTGTGTGTGGGCATGCACACACGCACGCACGCACATTGGCAGAGGACTAGTTGCAGGTGTCTTCTGTGAGGTTCTGCAGGTACGACGAGAGTGGTCAGGCTGTCAGTTTAGTGTCTTTACCTGCTGAGCCCTATTGCTAGCCAACCCCCCAAAACTTTAAGCTGTTACTCTACAACCACTCTCTTCAACTCTGCCCCACTGGGAAAGCCTTAAAGACTTTACTTCAGAGTAGGCTCCACAGGGAGTTAAGCATTGCACCTCTAAATAATAAGAGATAGTGAAATAGAACACTTTCACTCTCAAGAGCCTCTAGTGCCGTCATCTCTGTATTTTCAATTGCCCACAGAGATGTTTTAATTTAACATTTGGTGGTAAGCATCCCTTGAAAGAAGATGATAAATCTGCAGATCTACATTTTAAATTGAAGTGGTTACTGCACATTCCCCTGGCTCTTGTGCTGGTTCTCTGGCATTTCACTTTAGCCTCGTGTTTCTTCATTACTTTAGGGAGAGCGGAATTTACAGTAGGCAAGGATAATTTAATGTTTGTCTGTTTGTAGAGATCAGATATCACTATATATGTATCCCAGACTCCTATTGGAGCCTCCCAAATGTTGGGATTACAGGCTGGCACTACCAGGTCCAACTAGAACTACTCAGTGTTTTACAAAAGCTGTTTTCACTGGTTTCTTTGGTAACTATAAGTCTCATTTTGGCTTACTTGTTTCATTTTAGGCAAATAGAGTATATATAATAATCTTCTGGCACAGCAATATTTAAAGAAAAACAAACCTAATAAAACTATGTAGAGGAAATTGTTGCTTTTATGCATTTGGTAAGGAACAATACTCAGCATCTATAATGTACCAGTATTACAGGATACAAGAGAAATGCAGCCTAGGAAATCTTGCTTCCTAGCATTCTGGGCTGGGATTTTGCTGTTTTGGGGTTTTGTTTGTGGTTTTGAAGAGTACCTCACACAGCAAGGCAGGTTACCAGGGAGCCGTATCCCAGCTCTAAAAACAACACTGCTAAACACTTCAGCTACACTCTGTGCTCACCAACACTCTCCAGGGTAGAAGGCAGGAGATTAGTGGAGGATTCTTGAACCTGACCACTAAGCAACACTGCCATAGCAAGAATGAACATTTCTATGGAAGCCCAGTGAGAGTCATTTAAGATCACCAAGTGAAAAGAGTCTGAACATTGCCCTCACACAACATAAGCGCCTCTAGCTCAAAGATCCAAACTGCTCCCAAATCAGAAACTTGTCTGAAACATGGTATCAATATGCTGTCACAAGTAGAAACTTGTAGAGGAATTTTAATCCAGCCATGTGGCTGCTTTCATCACATCCAAAGATACAGTCAGAATGCAGACATGGCACACACCTTTAATCCCTCTGGTTAGAATACAGACACACTCTTAGTATGCACTGTTAATTCAAACAGTGATGTCTAATTGAGGGACAAAGCGATGGATCAGAGAAAGATGTGACAGAATGAGTCAGAGATAGGATCCAACCAACTCTCATGAGAACAGCACAGGAAAGAGAGGCAACTTTAAAAAGTAGCACATACAGAGAGAGGGGAGTGGGGAGGAGGGAGAGAGAGAATAAGAGAGGAGGGATAGTTTTACAGAGACAGATTACAGGTGAAGATAGAATGAGCCAGAGAATGAGAGTGAGCCAAAAGATTAGAAGATTGCCAGAGTTAGTTTGAGGCCAAGCAGAGCAATTCAGTCAGAAGCTGAGAAGCCAGTTTGAATCCAGTCAGCTTGGAGAGGAGTTTGGGCCAGAACAACTGAGTTGAACCAGCCAGCCAGAATTCAGAAAGAGCTAGAAATAGTAAGTTTATTCAGCACGAAGCCTCTGAGATGACAATTACATCTGATGAATAAAAGTCACTTGTACAGAAACTCCCCCAGCTGGCTCTGTGAAATGACTGGCAATCGAAATGTAGGCACACCAAAAGTAGTTCCTAAAGCTATTCTGAAGCTGCATGTTTAAGGTATGTAGAAGACACAAATGAGTTTATGCTTGGATATAATCCCCAATATATCTCATTATATAATTCCAAAATCCCAGATACCTGAAACACTTCTGTCTCAAAGCTGTTTAGGTGGATACTATTCAACATACATTTGACCAAAGAAAAACAACAAAAACATTCACTGTTAATATTTATTGGGTGTTTCTATATTTATGGTAAGCATTTTATATACTTCCTCTTACTTCTTACAACCCCAGTAGGCAGATACCATTTTTACTCAAGTACCCATTTAACTGGTTTAAAGAGAAAAATACAAGGTAGAGAGAAGGAATATATCAGTGGCTCAAGATCACAGGATAGATATGAACTCAACCCTAAAAACCAGCTCAGAACCTGAGGCTTCACCACTCTGACAATTAACACATTAGAAAATAGTTTAACCTAAATGTTCACAGGTTCTGTAGGACTGACTTCGAGGATATCTCAAAGTTATGTAAATAACTTGTCTTTTCTAATGTTAAAACTGCTAATATAAACAATAGCATCCATTAATTTCTTTTACATTTCACAATCATATTATTAAGTTACTGCCTTTGGAAAAGCATTCTATAGTTAATAAATATTTACAAGACACACTTTTAAAATTACGAACATGGTCTAACCCAGATCTCTAACTCCTGCAAATGTTCCCTGCCAGGTAGCTGCACTAACAGTCTTCATCAAGTTAACACAAAGTCCAGGGCATCTGATTACATCATGGGCAAGACGCCAGGGGATAAGGCTAAACAAAGAAGGCAGTCTAAAATGACTCTCGCATCTGCTGTGAAAAGATGTCCTTCTTTCAATGAATTTAATCAAGACAACACCTTCCTTATTTCTTTAATAATATATTTGGAGATGACAAATTTTTCACGGAAACATCTAAACACTGAGTGGGTAGAACAGACTCTTGTTTCCCCTGAGTAGCTAGAACAATCTCTCACGTGAGCACCTAAACACTGATTTAGATCATTTAAATGCCATACACATCAAAACACTTCAACCTAACACTTCCTTTGAAGTCACGACAATCAGGGGTTTTTTTTGTTGGTGGTTTTTTTTTTTTTTTTTTGGTAGCATCACTTTTTAGCATTTCTATAGCACTTCACTTGGACAAGTGCTGTATAATTATTTCTACTCTTAGTTAACTGCTAGCTATTTATTCAAATACAGTTACTCTCCCAATAATATATAGACAGATTGACAGTACACACAATTGAATCAATCCAATCCTAAGAGATTGAAACTTATGCCAAAATTGCAGACGAACATGTAAGTATGAGAAAAATAAGACAGACCAATGGTAGACAAACATATATAAATTAAATCTGTCACATCTCTGTATTATCAGACATTATATGAATGAGTGAAAAGTCAGTAATTACATTTGAATTAATACTGATGGAGAAGTGTGTGTAGTAGACACTGCTAGTCACTGACCAATGGCCATTCATTCCCTTTTTACATTTCCCAACTTCCCTTACAGCTAGAAATGGTGTCATAACTAAGTTCAGGGCAGTGGCATGGGAACAAATCAACACATCACACACACCTGCTGGGTCATCTCAATGAGAATGCCGCTCACCAAAGACCTCTGTTTTGCTCTTTTCATTACTCCAAATATCAGTCCTTGAAGCAACTCTCTTGGCCATCTCTCCATGGTTTCTGCTTCAAGCTTTGGCCTTACCTCCCTACTTTGACTTTCCTCAATGATAAACTATAACCAATAAGTTAAAAATTAAATTCCTCCTCCCCAGGTTGCTTTTGGGCATGATGTTTATCACAGAAACAGAGACCAAACCACAGCATCCAAACTGATACATGAGAAAAACTACTGAGAGAGGAAGAGAGCATGAGGTTAGCTTGACTAGCTCTTGGTTACAGAGGAGGTGGCGATTATTATAAGAACTTTTAGAAGGAGATATCTAGAAACAACAGAAATGATGCCTATGGAAGCACTTTTCAAGTTCCATGTGCCCAGACACTCAGAAGTCACTACAACTGTGATCCAAAGGAGCCTGGCTACTTCTCCAGCTATGAACAGAAATTGGTGTATCCATTTGGCAATGGTTTCACAGACATACAGAATACAAGAGTTATAGGACAATGGAGACTTCTACTATACTATAATGGAAAGCCTGGGGGGCCAGACCATATCTAGCAGGGTTGTAGTCCCCGCAGGCAATCCTAAATGGTGTGGTAGGCTGTAAAGGTGAAGCCTATTCTGAAAAGAGAGCCAAGTATGTTGAATATGATAAAAACATGAGCTAAAGAGAGCTGCAGGAAACTAGTAGAGCCAGCCAAATAGAAAGTGGGTGTGGGGAACAAACAGCAAGCCATACCACAGGTCTGCTCAAGCCCACTAGTGTGTGCTACACACTACAACACACCCTGGCTGCCAGACACAAAGCTACAGAATTTAATGTTTGCCCTCCTAAACATCAAGTGTCACCTAGGCCCACCCTCATTTCTATGCCCCACTCCTCCATTTATTTGGTATGGTAATAATTACTGTGTGTAATTATATATTTGTTCACCAGGATTCACCAGGGTTCACCAGGATTATAGCTGAGAGTTCCCCTGGAGTCTTTGAACTTGGACATTTGGACAGTGTTGGTGCTGTTAAGACTATCGAGACTTCCAGAGAGTTAGCAACTGTGTTTGCCATTACAAGATGGGCATGAGCCTTATGAGGACCTGGTGTGGAATGACATGGTTTATAGGGGCTGTGTTTTGCTGTTGTGTTAACCAGGGGAGGGCTTGTGATGATTAATTTTTATTGTCAAATTTTTTTAAATTAAGAAATATCTATGAGATTAATGAGAGACATGTCCAAATGCGTCTGTGAACAGATTTCCAGAGAGGATTCCTGAGAAGGCAAGACCCATACCAAGTGTGGATGGCAACTTCACCAAGCTTGGAGCCCAGATAGCACAAAAGGGAAAGAATAAAACTCTGAGAGCCAGCATTGCACCACTCTCTCTGCCTCTTGGCCCACTCTGCCATGTCCTGCCTACCACAGTATGACTTAACTTTCTGAAACTGTGAGCCAAAAGAAATCCTTCCACCATTTAAAGTTGCTGTCATAGATGATAAAATTAACTAAAACAGTTGATAAGATCCATAGAGTCATCTAAGGATATTTTGTTTGTTTGTTTTTGTTTTTTTCCAGACAAGGTATGTAACAGAACCCTGGATGTACTGTACTCACTTTGCAGAATAGGTTGGCTTCAAACTCACAGAGATCTGCCTGCTTTGTCTCCCAAGTGCTGGGATTAAAAACCTGTGCCACCTGGTGGGGGATTCTTAAACTTGTAGGTCAGAACTTATGGCCAGTATCTTTGTCCTAATTATCTTCGGGAATGTAATTTGTTGTGTCTGAGAATCTGAGCATATCTTTAGCATCTGAAGTTATTCGACAATCTGAAAACTTCAACTGGAACACTGATTTATTTTATTTTTTGATGTAGAATTAATACGAATTTATTCAGTATCTGGTCTATGTCTGATGCTCCTTATTTCTACATAATGCCAATATGAAGTTGACAGCAGCAACCCCAGTTACAAGGTGAGAGAGCGCCGGGCGGTGGTGGCGCATGCCTTTAATCCCAGCACTTGGGAGGCAGAGTCAGGCGGATTTCTGAGTTCTGAGTTCGAGGCCAGCCTGGTCTACAGAGTGAGTTCCAGGACAGCCAGGGCTATATAGAGAAACCCTGTCTCGAAAAAAAACAAATTAAAAAAAAAAGCAAGGTGAGAGAGCTATGTAACAACCATGTGACCTGCCTAGGATTACACATTAACAGATTGGACCACCCCCGGGGTCCCTGGCTCAGCATGCGGTTCTATTTCTGAGAACTCTACTGCCTCATCATTCTCTGATGTATTTTTGCATGTCCAACCTCAATGAAATAAAACATATAAACAACAAAGCATAAAGTAATGACTTCAGGCATCAGGAAGAAGAAAACAAAGATCAGTCCTGGCTAGGATGTAAGGAATAGGAAAGACCACAGGCAACAAAGGCAGTTCCTCTCCACATGAAAACTAGAGAAGGTTTCCAAAGCAAAAGAACAGAAAAAGAAAAGAAAAAACCAGCAGTTGGACACCTCTACTACCATAAAAAATGCTATCCTCTCTTGAAGACTATCACTTAGGACAACATACTTCCTCATCTAAGTAGATTCTGTTCAAAGTCAGAGGTACCAACAAAGATGATGAGAACAGACATCAGAGTCAGGGATTGTCCAGATACACAATCCAGATACAGGGCATTAGGTAGCTGAAGTATTTGTACATATTACCATAAAAAGCCTTCTGAAAGAGCCACCCCATCTGCTCAACTTCAATCTCTTGATCAGGTAGATCAGGGGAAGAAAAGAACTCTTTCTCAATTGCCAATTACTGCTGTTTCCTCTATTATTTGCTACATGAGTTGACCTATTCAAAACTAAAGAAGAAAAGTTAGGAAGAGTCAAACTGATTAAATTGGTAATTCATACAATTCTTGGCCCTGCCATTGAAAGACAACCAATCTAGAAAGGTTATTATCTGGTAAGTAATTACCAACTTGGCTTCAGATCTGAGATAAAACTTGTCACTTTCCAGGTAGGATAATTTGGCATGAAACCACAAAATAAGCCTCCCTATAAGGAAATCATAAATTTATGATTCCAATAAGTGTTATGGCTTCATTTAAACCAACTAGTCTCGCCTTTCCACAACAAAAAAAATCACAATTTGAATTTAAAGGTAACCAGCTGGATATAAAAACTGTATCTCCACCACCCTACAGGCAAAGGTAGAAAGATCATTTGAACCCAGGAGTTTAAGACCAGCCTGGGTATCGCAAGACCTCATATCCAGTTCAAAGCAAACAAATAATAAAAGAAATAGCACCATCAACTCTTTGCCACTGATGCACTCAATTTAATTTTGTCCTTTGCAAAAATGTGTTACAGAGTTCAGTAGTAAGTTAGGAAATGCTATATCATAAGCTCCTGCCATTGAGCACTAAATAAAAGTGGGAGATAGAAAATAAAGGCAGGAAATAATCTGGGTCACGTGGAAAGTCCTATGTGGGAGGCCTTTCATTGGACCAGGAAGCAGAAAGTCCCCTCCCAAACAGGGCATCAAGAGCACACCCTTGATTCTCAGAGATTCTGATGAAGTTTCTGCTTCAATGGGACAACGGCTTTCTATCACAGAGTGTCATAACATCTTATCAAAGAATGTCATAACACTGAACCCTCATAATTGGTATGGAGAGCTCTGCAAGAGTATAGTAGTTGTAAGCCATAACATCACCTCTCTTTAGGGAGAGGGGACAAATTTTAATACACAAGAAGACAGGAGGATAATTAATTGCCTTCTTGGCAACCCACCACTCTGCTGCCAGTTGGATCATTGTGACAAGTGAGAAAATTAGAGTCAAAATATTTAACTCAACCACTTACTAAAGTGGTAGACCCAATTTTAGGCAAACCCCAAATTGGAGTGCTGATAGAGAAAAGACTGATTCATTTCCTGAAAGTAGCACAGATGTTGGCATCTATGGTGCTCTAAGTCCCATGTGAGGTGTGTGTGTGTGTGTGTGTGTGTGTGTGTGTATATATATATATATATATATATATATATATATATATATATATATATATAAATCTCTCTACTTATCATCCATTTCTTACATTTATAGAATATATATATGGCTCCAGAAAAAAAAACACAAAAACTAAACCAAAAACAAGAGTGAATGAGAGAAGCTATGTTTGAGGAAGTAATAAATGCTGTATCCCCTGAAATGATCAATACACAAGGCGTACATGTATTGAATGTTTATGCTGTATCCCACACATTTGTACAATGACCAAAGCAAAACAAAACAAAAAAGGATAGGTGAGTCCTTGAAGACTTTCAAAATGATCACACACAAAGTGATTCTATAAAAAAAAAAAAAAAAAAAAAAAAAAGCATAAGATGAAGAAATAGCCAACATTCGTCAACATTCCTCAATGAAATGTTCTTTACACCAACTGGATCCACTCTAACTCAGCCTAATACAACTTTAATGATGTGCCTATACAGCTAAGGTGAGAAATCCTGTGCTGTAATGCTCAAAGCTTGGAGAGGAAGACAAAAGAGGCCCTAGGGAATGAGGGGGGAGTAGGAAGGGATGCAGAGATGCAAGAGCATGTGTCTTGTGTTAACTAAGCCCAAGCCTGCAGCTGTTCTCTCATCCAAAGCCTGACCGATGACAGGGTTCTCTGAGAATTAAAGATTCCCTAGTGATAACACACAACATATTTCCTGCTTTGCTTTTGATCATGCGCACAGTAAAACACAAACATTAAGAAGCGTGCATTTTGGTGACTTTAGATAGATGTGTGTCCATGTAGTTAATCACCACAGTCGAGATACAAAGCCTTCTCATCATCCCACAGAGTTTCTGCAAGTGTGTCGTGGTAACCCATCACAAGTCCTGTGTCTGACACTGTGAGTTGTTGCTCCTTGGTTTCTATAGAAGTGGGCTCTCACCTTGTGTATTCTTTATGTATCTATCTTATTAAGGAAAAAAAATCAGTTCCTCCATGCTGCTTGTGGCAGTTGCTGATTCTTCTGTGTCGTTGATGATAACTTCAGTGAATGAGTACATGAGAATGTGCTTATCCATCCACCTCTTTCACATCTGAGGTAACAGCTTTGGACTACATACAAGTTTTTGTGTGGGCACATGCTTCCATCTCCTTTAGGCAGATGCTTAGGGGGAAACTGCTGAATCACAAAATAACTGCTCAATCTTTTAAAGAAACTATCAAGTTCGTGCTTTGCCATCAGCAGTACATGAGTGTCCAATTACGTCACATTCTCACCAATACTCAACACAACGTCTTCAGTTTTAGCCATTCTAGTGGGTGTAGCAGCACTTCATGTGATTTAATTTGCATTGTCTTGACTAACAATGTTGAGCAGCTTTTTATATGCTTATTGCCCATTCATATATCTTTTTATGAAGTGTCTGTTAAAAATCCTTTGTTCATTTTTAAATTAGGTCAATGCCTGCTATGTTGACTTCAACTTTTTTACTAAGGATGACAGCACTTCTGGTCAATTTGATTTAGAGCTAGTAATTGGAGCCTCTCTAATGGCACTACTAGGCTCAAAATTACTAACCAAGTTTTAAGTGACAGGGTCAAGTATACATGGAATACATAAACCATATCATATCACTGTCCTGCTTCAACTCTTCCAATGGCTTCCTATGGTGATTCAAATAACATCCAAGGGCGCCCAAAGCCCCCTGTGGTCTAAGCACTTGTTATTATCTAAAATCATTCTATATTTCTGATATGGACGTTGCCTCTTTCTCCTCCAATGGAATTAACTTTTTTTTGTTGTTTTTTGTTTTGTTTGTTTTTTGTTTTTTTTGTTTGTTTGTTTGTTTTTTGTTTTTCAGGACAGGGTTTCTCTGTGTAGCCCTGGCTGTCCTGGAACTCATTCTGTAGGCCAGGCTGGCCTCAAACTCAGAAATCTGCCTGCCTCTGCCTCCAAGTTCTGGGATTAAAGGTGTGCGCCACCACTGCCCGGCTTGGAATCAACATTTCATGAGCACAAGAACTTTGTCTTGGTCATAGATTTAGCCTTAGACCCAATCAATAATTCTTAGAACACAGCATTCATCTGCTGGCTGTTGTTTGGAAAGTCTGATTCTCTTTCTCTCTCATCTGTTTCTCCAAAGAAAAGTTTGCAGCCTCTGGAATCAGAGCAGCATTTATTCAAAATATTGTGAGCTGCTGCCAAGAACACTAAAAGCACCCCCATGTGAAGGCACCATTATCTCCCCAGTCCCGTCACAACCAAAGATGACTTGAGTTAGACAAGAGAAAAGGGACTCACGGCAGCAGAGAGGGAGAAGCACACTTTTTACACTATTTCATAGACAGTTTCTTCTGGATGGCCTTGTGGCTGGAAGTTTGCACTTTTCACAACCTCCTCTTTAGTGGCACAGACTTTCAGCTTTTGCTTTCCTGGCCAGGTTCCCATCTTGCAAATCACACTTTGAAGCTAGAGAGACGGCTAATTGCCTTGAAGAAAACCTGATTTGGTTTCCCAGTACCACCTGTAAACTCCATTGACAAAGCATCTGATTTCTTCTCTACTCTCCAGGCATCTACCCTCACGTGCACACACACACACACACACACACACACACACACACACACAGAGAGAGAGAGAGAGAGAGAGAGAGAGAGAGAGAGAGAGAGAGAGAGAGAATTTTGAAATAATAAAAAGTCTTTAAATCTCACATTTATTCCTTATAGTATGTGGTCTGATCACCTTGATCCTTTGTAAAAGGCTTTAAACGTGTGTGTGTGTGTGTGTGTGTGTGTGTGTGTGTGTGTGTGTGTGTTTACGTGCATGTGTGTATGTATTTATACTTTTTTATTCTCTCAGATAATACATCTCAACTTTCAGTCTCCTCTCCCTCCACTCCTCCAAGTCCCCCTCACCTCCCTTCTCCCCCATATTCATTGTTCCTCCATTTCCCTTCAGGAAAGAATAGTCCTTCAAATAGTATCACCTGAACACCCCATAACAAAGTCTAATAAGACTAGGCACACACCTCATATCAAGGCTGGGCTATGCAACCCAGTAGGATGAAAAGGGTCCCATGAGTATGCAAAAGAGTCAAAGATACCTGCCCCAGACTCCCAGTGTCAGGAGTCACACCCCTCCACAAAAAAACCCACCAAGCTAAACAACCACACCATGTATGCAGAAGGCCTAGCTCAGACCCATGAGCTCTGTGGCTCTGTGGGTGCCATGAGCTCCTATAAGCCCTGTTTAAATGATTCTGTGGGCTGTGTTCTCCTGGTATCTTCAACCCTTCTAGCTTCTCCTCTTCTATAGGGTTTTGGGGAGTAAAGCTTTTCATTCCCTTTTCCCATTGGTTCTCCATTTCTGAAAAAAAAGATGATTTATAAAGGATAGGTATGGTGATGCACTCCTTTAATCCCAGAACCTGGGAGGCAGAGACAAGAAAATCTCTGAGTTCAAGGACAGCCTGGTATACATAGTAAATACTAGATCATTTAAAGCTACACAGTGAGAGTTTGCCTCAAAAAAAGACAGTAGATAGATAGATAGATAGATAGATAGATAGATAGATAGACAGATAAATAGATAGACAGATATATGACAGATAATCTTATTTGTTTGTTTTGGAGAAACATCAAGAGACCAGGGCTAATGCCTAAATAGAACTGCTTCTGTAATGTGCATGGCCTATTTTCAGTGTCAAGCGTAGAGAACACTCATTCTCTTCTCACATTCTAACTAATGAGCAAAGCTTCAATTTCTGATTATTGTTATTTATTATAGAAGCTCCATAAACCCATATACTTTCCCTACAAATATTTAATAACAAATCAAAAAGGAAATTTAAAAATAAATACTCTCATTTTGAAATAATTCTACAATTAATCCCTTTTCTTTATACTTCCCTCTGTGGAGTTAGTTCATTGTGCATGTAGTTATCTACTCCAAAAATAACAATAAAACATATTGTGTGCCAGACACCAGGTATGGATACAAGTGGAGGCTGACACACTCACTCCTTACCACTAAGTTCCACCTCCTAACTCTTTTGATCTTGTGGATATTGTGGGTTGTTTTCACCAGGCCACTCTTGGGAACTAGAGGGTATGTGCACAGAGGGGTTTGTTTTAAGGAACTAGATTGACCTATCATGGAGCCTGGAGAGTTTACATTCTGAGAGGGGCCAGTCAGTAGGCTGGGAATCCAAAGAAGAGCTGCAATCTGAGTCAGCCAGCCTCCTGAAAGAGCACCAACCTCTCTGAGGAAAGACAACCTTTTAATGATTGGGGCCTTTTATTGATTTGGATGAGGCCCACCTACATTATGGATATTAATTTACTTCATGCAAAGCCTACTGATTTGAAAATTAATCTCACCTGAAAAAGAAAAGGAGGAATTATTTACCTTTAAAAAAAAAAACTCGAACAGTATATGACCAGATATGTACACGTTTAGAAACAGGAAAATAAAATTAGCCATCCTTACGTAAGGCAACCAGAGAACAATACATTCCACATATTTAAACTGAAGATTCCTATCATGGTTGAAAAGAAAGGTACTGACTTTAGTAAGCTCTGGTTCATAGTCAGACCTTTGCAAACTCTGCTCAAGACATTAGTGTTTAGCAGATATCATATCTACTTTTTAGGTGAAGAAGATAAGGCCCAGAAACATATGTAAATTGTTCAAAATCACTCAGCACAAACTCTAAGCCCCAGCACAAACTCAGCATGGCAAAACCCCCAAAAGTTAGAGAGGAAAGACTGCCAGAAACAACAGGAGGGCAGCGGTGGGGTGAGAAGTGTACACGTTTGTGAGTAAGCAATCCATATATGATATGGAAAGGTAAGATTTAACACCCACTCTGGGATATGCTTCATCAGTTCTTTAAACCAACAGTCATTATTATCAGAAACATGTTTTGTCTCCAGTTTGGTTTTTATTTGGAAGTCAACCAAAATTGTATTGTTTTAAATAGTATGACATGATTGTTTTCAATCTTCAGAGCATACTTTGCAGTGGACATCATATATAAACCCTCATTCATATAGCTCATCATTTCCTTTGGCAAATATTTAGAAATAAAAGTATTTTATCAACATGGTATGTCAATGTGGTTTTGGTTTCTCTTCCTATGAAGCTGAAGAGCTTGCCTATCTTAATATATGTGGATGACCTCATGATGTTCTATTCTATAATATGCCTAATCAAGAGTGTGGTCCATTTTTTCTGTTAAGTTGTTCATGTTTTATAAGTTTGGATGAATTATACACACATATACACACATACACACATACATATATAATATATATTATAGATGCAATATATATATTTTGCAAACATCTGGCAGTTTCTAGCTTGGTTTTTTAATTCTATTCATATTGTCTTTAACCAAGCAAGTCTTTAATTTCAACACAGCCATTTAGAGTCAATGCATTTCCAGTCCTATTCAAATATTCATCTAAGAACATGAAGGTAATCTATTTGGGTTTTTTT
>JADRCD010165313.1:0-13581 GCA_019843815.1 Montemys delectorum | reverse complement strand
GAGGCGGAGGCGGAGGCGGAGGCGGAGGCGGAGGCGGAGGCGGAGGCAGGGGAACCAAAACACACAAGCCTGCCTGGCTATATAGGGATGTCAATATGCTGATAATAATGAAGGCGTGACTCGCGAGCCCCACCCCCCCCACCCCCAGGGGAACGGGGAGGTGAGTTGGGAGAAGAGGCAGAAAGCAGAAGAGGCTGGGATTGAGGCCCAGTGGTAGAGCACTTACTTGCCCAACACAGGTGAGGCCCTAGGTTCAGTCCCCAAAACCGAGAAAACAAGCAGAGCCAAGAAACCCCACAAACTGAAAACACTTTAAAACAGAAAAGACGGAAAGGAAGAGAAATAGTGCTCAGATCTGCAGTTGAGGAGCATGACCTTACACTAGGGAGATACAGCAGGTTCAGGAGGGGAGACGCAAGGGGTTAAGACTTCAGCATGGGAATCTGGTGATGGCGGGGGATGGAATTCAATCTGTTGATGTTACTTACCTTCATCCCATCACAATGAAACAGCAACTTGCCCAGGGTCAACTTGGAGAAGGCAGTGCTAAGTTCCAGACCCAGGTCTGTCTGAATCCAACCCATGACCTTTTGAACCCAGTCACTGGCCACCGGTGCCAGGTTCTTAAAGCATGGGGACACTTGGCAAGGCCAGGGAGGGACAGGATGAACATGGAAGGAGATGCTGAGAGTCCACACGAGTGGTCATTCTTACAAGATTATAGTTGCCCTAAAGCAAACTTTGAGGATGCTACCGCCTGGGGTTTGGTGTCACCTACACTCTGTCCTTGCCCTTTCTTCTCCTTAAGCTCCCATTGGAAGGAACTGTACATGTAAAAACATGATCCAACAGAGATATGGATGCTGCCTTCATTATTACTCAGAGCAGCACCCCTAAATTTCTCCCAGGGAGCTTCTTGGTTCCTGTCACCCATTTTCTTGCTCTGCTCATTTTCTTGCTCTGCCCAAAGGCCTGATGTTTTGTCAAACAATTCATGCTGCTTTTGTGGGACCATTGTGCGGCCAGATGCCAGGATGAAAAGATGCATAGGACTCACTGCCAGGTCTTGGAGGGTCCCCAACACCAGGAGCAGCAGACACCCAAGACATCTCAAGGCAAGAAGAAGTGACTTAAGTGCAGCCATGAGCTTAAGACGGTGGAAGGATCTAGTCTATTTAGGGAGTTCCGAGGAGGCTGGGGTCACTGCTGGGGTATGGTTAGGGTGGTGGAGCCGAGAGCTGGGCCATCTGTGGAAGGCATACACTGACCAGGCTGTGAACCCCAAGAGAGGAGGTAGGTTGAGGGCCAAGCTCATTCAGAAAGCCTTCCAGGTCAGACCTCCCTGGAGCTAGAGTCAGCAGGCTTGTAGTGGGAATCCCAGCTTCTCCATGGATTAGCTTCAGTGGAGCAGGGTGAAACCTTACCTGAACTAGCTGAGAGATGGAAAGATAAAGGAGACACTCTGCTCAGTGTCCCACGCTACCCGCATCCTCTTTTGCCGTGTGGTAGGGATAGAGGGGGCAAGGAAGCCATCAAAGGGGCTGGGAACGCAGCAGACTCTCCAAAGGAGAGATCCTTGTGCAGATGGGACCATGGTAGTAGGTTGAGTCACAGGGATCTTGTGAAGGCAGAGGCAATCCAGGGAAGAAACTCAGATACTAGGGCAGAGATGTTCCGAGAGAATGACAGATGCTGCCACAAGGGGGCGCTGTGAGAGAAAAGTTGAGTTGTCCACTACTCCGGCTGGACGGTGAACTCAAGCACTGCACTGACTCCCAATCACTTGTCACCAGCGTCAGTGATGGGCCAGGGGCTTTTGGCTCAAGTGACAAGGCTGAGAAAGAATCCAAGCTTCTTGCCAAGAGGGACTCAGTGTCTTGCTGCTTGGCCAGTCCACATACTAGCTAACTGTCATCCAGGACAACCTTAAGAGGATTTTTTTTTTATTTTTTTATTTTTTATTTCTCTGTTTTATTTTACTTCATTTTTTAATTTTTGGAATCCTGGAATACAGAAAATGACTCTCTCTCTCTCTCTCTCTCTCTCTCTCTCTCTCTCTCTCTCTCTCTCACACACACACACACACACACACACACATACACACACACACACAGTCTTGAGCTCTGGTTGTTCTGGCCAATATGAGGGACTGTCGCATACTCCATCTTCACGACTATTATGCCAGGAGCTTCAGCAAACCTCATTTTATAGAAGAAACTGAAGCTGAGGGAAGCTAATATGTTTAGGTTCCAGGGGCGACCATTTTCCTAAACTCCTCCTCAGTGCCATTACCCTAAGCAAAGCCATCCACTCTGCTTTCAGGGATTCCCAGAATCTGACTGTGTGCTTCTTTGAAGAGAGCACCCATGTGGCTTTATGTGTCCACAGGGGGTCTGTGGTCACTTCAAAACAGGCAGTGTGGGCAGACCAGGGAATGTCTGAGCCACTTGAGTCTCTACGTTTGAGGGGTCTCCCAAGCCCGGGAGAGCTGTCTGATGCATTAGACTGTATGTGAGCCCGCAGGACCTTGTCACTGCCTTTAGCCATTGAACCTATTGTGTGAGGCAGGGAAGGTGTCACTGAGATATTGAGATTGATGACCATAATGGCTGCCAACAACATTTCTCCGAGTCCTGTCTGTAGCCTGGCCCATGGAACCATTTTCTAACTAGCTACCCTGTTTCTGTGCAGAACCCAACTGTTTCTCCTCCAGTCAAAGGCCCAAAGGATATTTGATGAGTTCAGGTGCACCAAAATCCAGCAGCCTGCACCTCACACATAGAAAACCACACAAACGCCTGTGACTGCTCAGCTGGGGAGTCCGCCTCCTAACAAGCACTCTTCTCATCATAAGGTGCACTGCCTTTATGTCTCTTCCATCCATTTGACCCTTAGTGCCTTCAGATATGGCACATGCTAGAACCACAGAACCTTTGCAGTTTCTGTTGGTTTTGGCTGAAAGGCTCTTTTTCAAAATAGCTCATGTTTTCTTCTTGACTACCTGCCGTTTCTTCACAACTGTATCTTCCTCGGCGACACCTTCCCTGACCTGCTCATACGGGACAGCACCTCTCTAAACCTCTCTAGTCCTTCGCTCAAATGATTTCCCCTTGGAGTACCTATAGTATCGGATACCGCCTGAGAGAATGAGTATACCCTTGCTTCTGGTCTTTCTTCCTGTTTTAAAATTTAAGTTCCATGAAGACACAGATTCTTTGACCTTACTGTTTCTGCAGTGCCACCAACTGGAACAAGACCCAACCCAAACCAAGCATTTCCAGAAAATGTGTTCTGATCAGATAAAAAGATAAACATAAGGCTTCTAAAGGACTTTCTCTTATTTGGTTCTATTTTTTTGCAAGGTAATTTCAGTGGCTGAGAGACAAGTTTCCTGGACCTCTGTCTCCCAGTCAGAGTACTATCAAGCATGAGTCTCCCGTGTGAAAGAATTCAAGCACTGCCTCTGTTGTGTTCACAGATGAGACTCAGAACCAGGTCTAGTTATCTAGTGACCCACCTTTCTGCTCTCCTAGACTGATGTGTTACAGGGGTCAACACACATTTTTTTTTTTAAAGGTCCATGTATGTGGCTTAGCGAGGTCATATAATTCTTTCTTTCTTTTTTTTTTTTTCTTTTCTTTTCTTTTCTTTTCTTTTTTTCTTTTTTTTTTTTTTTTTTTTGCAAGTTTTCAACTCAGCCTTTATGGTGAGAAAGCAGCTAAAGACAATATGTAAATGAACAAGTTAGACTGTGTACTAAGAAAACTTTTTTTTTTTTTTTTTTTTTTACAAAAACAAGCAGTGAGCCAGAAATCATTGGCTAGTCCCTGTATTTGAGGGTCTAGGAGAGTGTGAAAGTGCCTGGTTTCTTATTCTCTGGCAAAAGGCTAGCTGGATGCATGCTTAGTTCATGGTCAAAAGTGTGTAATATCCAACATGGACTGAAGTCATGCTTAGTTTTGTTGAGACAGAGTTTCTCTGTGTAGTCCTGGTTATTTTGGAACTCACTCTGTAGACCAGGCTGGCCTCTAACTCAGAGATCCGCCTCTGTCTGCCTCCCAAGTGCTGGGATTAAAGGCGTGCGTGCGCCACTATGATTCAGTCTGGACTGAAGACTTTCTGTGATGGTCCTCTCCTAGGATTTCACCCTCTTGCCAGAATTTTGGTGATTGCCCAGGCCTGTGTCTTTTTGTTTGTTTGTTCCTGGTAACCGCCTCTATCATCTGTCTTTGTGTATCATCTATCGATCAATCTATCTAGATGTCTGTCAAAAGCATTTGGATACCCTTGTTGTAGGCTGCAGAATCCGAGACTAATTTACATGCTAATCAGTTGTCTTTGAACATTGCATAGACTCTCAGGCAGTCATGCAGAGAGACTGAAGGTGCTGATCTGGCACATGGCAAATGGGTTTATATTAGTACTGTTTAAGCATTGGCTGTAAGGAGGAAAACGTAGCTCTTCAGGGGCTGGTTCTGTCGTACTGCTTGAAGAGTCTGATGAACAGAGCTGCAGAGGGAGATAAGCCTTGTCTCCTGTGGTCTCCCCATGCCTGGGCTCATCAGAGAGGCCAGGGAGGGCTGGAAGGAGACATTGCAACTGCAGTGTGCTGTCTGAGCTCCACACACAGCTCTCTGGGGGCTGAAATGAGTATGTTTGTCATTGGGCAGGAAGGACTGTTCCAGGGTTGGGTAGAGTGACATCCTCCGCAGGACACCTGGCAAAGCCCCCTCAGTGTAATACTACACTGAGCCAAGAAGAGCAGCACTGGGTGGAATGACCTCTGTGAGAGCTTCCACAAAGAGCCACCAAGAGGGATGCAGACAAGAGAAAGGAGAATGTGTAAGCAGAGGTGCTCAGTTAGCCGCGGATGTTTGCTTTTGTGAGACACTGTGCTAGGAAACAGCTGGCAGGCTGGTGGAATGGGGTACCCCCAAACCCAAGACCCACCTCCCCAGTGCTCCACTTTCTGCCCTCTTTCTTGTTTTCACCTCGCCTTGTTTGGCCATTGTAAAAGCAACAGGCTTAGGAGAAGAGCTGGAGATGTAATAACAGAACCCCCCCCCCCCAGCATGATGAATCGCTTCCATTCATCTGGACCATGTCTCTTGTTTGTCTATAGACCATGCTAGGGGAATAACCCCATGGTGCTAATAAAGGTTGGGGGGGGGGGGGGCAAACAGTTGCCTGGGACAGCCTGCTCAATCATCCCAACAGCCAAAGCCTAGGTTCTTCCCAGAGGTCCCTGGGAAGTCTTCATGTAAACCGACTTTTCAGCATGTCAGCACATAGGCTATTTCTTGTGGTGCTCCCTCCCTCTGTGTACCCCATCCCTCCACTGCCTCCACCAGCGTCTTATTTACATAATGAGCGTCCTTCCACGCACGGGTAAGTCTCCGTCATGGGTTTTTTTTTCCACAGTGTACTGCACATCTCTAAATCAGAGCTGTCACTTCTAATTCATCTCTAAGAAGCTGCTATGTTATTTTAAATTGGGAGCATTGAGTCTCCACTGGGTGTGGTTTAGTTTTGATCAAAAGTGGTAGGGCTGATGACTTGCAGAGGTAAATAAAGACCACAGTATCATCATACCTCGAGGGAGTCCTTGCTCAGTAGGATGAGGCCAGTGGCCACTATTATTAGAGAGCTAGGAGGCTGACCCAGGCAGATGACAGGTGGAGAAACATGGAAGAAGAGACTCTGTTGGTAGCAGATGCCATTGAGACATAGTGAAGACCTACTATGCACCACTTTGGTGTGGGGAGCCAGGTGACATGGAATGGCTCTGCGGGGCTTCTGTTATGCTTATGGCAAAGGAGCCTTGTCAGGGGCATCTCTATCTATTGTGAGTGCTGACTCTTTTCAAGCCCCCTAAGTGCCTCTGGCTCTGTTAGCCAACACTTAAGTCCTCTGGACCACCCACAAAGTATTCTATTTTTGTGTGTATTTATAGTACCCCTGAGAGTCACTGCAGATGAACGCATGCCAGGGTCTTGATGAATCCAGCAGTGTTGATATTACAAACCAAGCTGCAAGGTAATTTGTGTTCCATTGCCTGGCATTTCCTGCCATCCTTTGGAGGAGAATTGTAGAGCTCAATTTATTGCTAAAGCATGGCCCTTGGTTCCTTAGGCTGAGAGCTAGTGGTGAATTATTTATAGATTCTCATACCTCAGAAGCAAATGTGTGTAGGCCTCTCTTATTTTGCAGACATAGAAATATAATGATATTGATTCCTCACCACCATTTCCCTCTCTGTCTGGATTCTACTGTGGGACTTTAAGGACTCAGGACTGGGCCTTTTATTTTATTCTTTTAAATCTTCACAGTAAATCCTTGAAACAGGCAATGATATTAGTTGCAGAACCCAAGGTTCAGAGAGATTAAGTAACTTTTTCAGGCACCCAGCAGATAGGTGGCAAAGATGCAAATGGAACAAAATGCTATGCTCCCTGGACCAAAGAACACTGTCCAGAAATATGAAACTGTCCAGAATATGCTGCATCAGGCCACCCCAAAGGTCACAAAAAGGACTCAAAGGTGCAAGCAAGTCTTGGACTCAAGGTGGTCAACTCTCCATTGGTGTCTGTCCTTCTACCTGCTGCCTCTTAGGGCATTTCTTTGCAGTTAAACTTTAGTTAGCACTCCTTATGGGGTTCTATCAGCTCACCATCTTGTACCAAATGCAGAAGCTTCCTCAGCACCCTGCTCTCTTCCTCTCTAAATGTTGGATGAGTCTTCAAGCTCTGCCTACTGTGAACACTCCAAGCAATAAATCACAGCTGCCTAGCCACACTCAACCCCTCTAGGAGCTACAGGACTAAGTGCACGCTTATAGCATGTGGGTAAAGCCACAGAGCCAGCCCCTGAGTTGCTCTACAACCTTTCTCCTGATCTGGAGACCCACCAGGCCATCTGTAGCTCATTTATGCCCATACATGATCTCCAGCTTTTACACCTTGTACTTCCTTTGTCCATAGTGGTCCAGCCTGAACCAGGTCTACCTGCCTTTTGACTTCCTTGGTCTCAGCCATGTGGCTGGACTCTGTAGTCACAGATTTTCTTGCTCATGTTGTCATGGTAGACTTGTCTTCATCATCTCTCATGAGAGATAGGAGCTTTAGCATCAGAAGGCAGATGGAGATCCGATTCCCTAGGTAAGGAAACAAATGTATAGAGACAGTGGAAAAGAAACGGGGTAGACCTCTTGGATGTAGGGCCAGTGAAATAGTAAAGCATGAGAGGCAGGATGAGGGTGGTGCAGAGTTGGCTCAGAATCTTACTACCACAGTGGCCTGAAAACCAACTTGGTTTGCAGGATGTTTTCTTCAAATGAAAGCTGACAGTTTTCCCAAAAGCATTAGAAGTAATCATTAGGTAAATGAAGGTCTATATGTCCGAGCCTGCTCACCCATAAATCTTGTCCCCTTGAAGCCTCACATCAATGTGAGAATAATGCCATGGGCTTTGTCCTTTGGAAGCTCATCGGTGTCACAGTGGCTCAACACCACAGCCACTCTTTTTTTAAAACCCTTGTTACTATCAAAGACAAGTGGTGTGGGATTCTGCTCCAATAAAGCCTGCGGCCCCCCTATTCTCAGTTGCTTTTGAGCCCCTCTGCTGCATCTTGGGGGAATGGCCAGCTAACAGGGATAGGTAGGGAGCACAATGTCATGTACGAAGGTACATGCTCACAAAGTCACTTCAGCTCACACTCCTTGGGTAGCGAGTGCTCCTATAACCCTACCCAAGTGCAAGGAATAGAGTTACGTGGCTTTGAGATACAGCACAAGATAGCACAGACTCCATCATGGCGAGGTCTAGCAAGCTCTGTGGTTCTTTCAAATGGGGACACAGATGCCTCTTGCTCAGCAGCAGCCAGCACACTGGCGTTCCTGACAGCTTAGCTAAGCATGTCAGCAAATTCTAGACCCAGAAAATAGACCTTGTCTCAAACAGACAAATCATATGGCTACTGAGAAATGACACCTAAGGCTGAACTCTGGATTTTACCTATCTGTGCACCCATATGCACATAAAAAAAAAAAATAGTTGGCGGGTTTGGAGAGATGACTCAACAGTTAGGAGCACTTGTTATAGCTGCAGAGGATCCGGTTAGGTTCTCAGTACCCACATGATGGCTCGCCACCATCAGTTCCAGGAGTTCCAATGCCATCTTTGTACCTCTGCGGGCACTGCACATGCATGGTACACAGAGCACATGCTGGCCAAACCACTCATACACATTAAAACAAAAAACAAAAAAACCTTTAAAACTAAGTTTTTAGCCAGGTGGCCGTGGTACACGCCTTTAATCCCTGCACTTGGGAGTCAGAGGCTTGAAGATCTCTGAGTTCAAGGCCAACGTAATCTACAGTGTGAGTTCCAGGACAGCCAGAGGGCTACACAGAGAAAACCTGTCTCGAAAACCCAAAACCAAACCAAACCAAGCAAACCAAACCAAAACAAACCCCTAATGTTTTTAAAAGAGTTGGAAAAGTAAGGCATGAGGTTGGGAGGGTAGTGAGGTGGGGACTCAGAGGAAGGTGGAGGGAGATAGAATGGGTAGGCACCGAGCAGAACGGGGGATGGATACAAGCAAAAGACATTGTATAAATAAACAAATTTTCAAAAATAAATAAAAATTAATTTGTAAGAAGAGTTGGAATAGAATAGTGATTAAGACTTGTGTCTCAGGGCTGAGAGATGGCTCAGGGGTTAAGAATTCTGGCTGCGGGGCTGTCGAGATGGCTCAGCAGGTAAGAACACTGACTGCGCTTCCAAAGGTCCTGAGTTTGGATCCCAGCAGCCATATGGTGGCTCACAACCACCCATAATGAGATCTGACGCCCTCTTCTGGTGCAACTGAAGACAGTTATAGAGTATTATGCCGGAGCGGGCAGGGCCGGCAGAGGTACTGAGTTCAATTCCCAGCAGCCACACACATGATAGCTCACAGCTATCTCTACAGCTACAGTGTACTCATACACATAAAAAATAAATAAAATAAATCTTAAAAAAAAAAAAGAACTCCGGCTGCTTTTCCAGAGGACCCTGGTTCAATTCCCAGCACCCACATGGCAGCTTGCAACTGCACCTCCAGTTCCATGAGACTGAAGTCCGTTACACAGACACACATCGCAGAGGATCCAACAACTTCACATGGACATGTGTGCAGGCAAAATACTGATGTGCATAAAAATTATAATAAATCATTGAAAAAACAAAAGATTTGTGTCTGAGCCCACTGCCTGAGCTTCATTCCTGAAGAGAGCACACACCAATGCTGTGAGCTTGTGCAGGTCCTTTATGGCTCTGTCTCCAAATCCTCACCTGCTCTGAAGGAGAACCAACAATGTCAGCCCTCTCAGAGGAGCATGGGTGGAGATGCTCCAGTCCAGTGCTTAGAACAGTCCATGGCATGAAGAATGGGTGCCTGTTTCATAATTGTGTTTGTTTGATTATTTGTTTTTTTGTAAAGATTTATTTATTTTATGTATATGAGCACACTGTAGCTGTACAGGTGATTTTGAGCCTTCATGTGATTGTTGGGAATTGAATTTTAGGACCTCTGCTCACTCTGGTCGGCCCCGCCTGCTCGCTCAGACCCAAAGATTTATTCATTATTATACATAAGTACACTGTAGCTGACTTCAGATGCACCAGAAGAGGGCGTCAGATCACGTTACAGGTGGTTGTGAGCCACCATGTGGTTGCTGGGATTTGAACTCAGGACCTTCAGAAGAGCAGTCAGTGCTCTTACTCACTGAGCCATCTCACCAGACTGATTATTTACTTATTTTTTATCATTGTCATTTCGAATGGCTATCTGACACAAAGCAGAAACCCAAGTCTAAGACAAGCATGTCCACAGCCACCTGTTCTGTGTTACGCCCCGCAGGCTATCTTGACAGATAGCAGTCTGCCAATCTCACATTCAACGAATGTTCCTGTGATAAATTAGAAGCAGTCTCATCACCTGGCTCTCATGATCACAAACTGTCTCCTGGGCCAGCGCTGGCTTCCCAGCAGGAAGATAAACTAAGACTCTCTGGCAGCACTTTGAAAGGCTTTCCAGGAAAACCTAGCTGCGTGTTGTAGGGGGACACAGGTTGTGTGCAGGTCTTCTAGTTTCCAGAGCTTTCTGTAGAGGCTTTTACTCTGTGATTTTTCCAAAATGAAAGCAACAAATCTCTGTAGACCCCCAAAGCAGCACTTGGCAGTTAGTTACTGCGTGCCTTGCTGTGCCCCACCATGTTCCCAGATGCAATGCAACTCAGAGGGCAAGCGCCGGTTTGGTTTGTTTGTTTGTTTGTTTGTTTTTTCTCAAGCCCACACCTGTTAGTTCTCTCCCAGTAATTCACTGCTGCCAACGAGGTACTAAGCCACTCTAGACCTGCTATAGGGGCCAAGGTCAGAAGCAAGAACAGCTTCCCCCTGCATTGTGGTCCTGTCTGTCTAGTGGCAGAAATGCTGCCTGAGAATTTCAACACACTCATTACTTCCATAAGCTTCTCCACTGGCCCTAGCCCTGTTTATAATTGTTGTGATCTCTGTGTGCATGGAGCTATAGTGAGTTCATGTTGCAGCTGTAGTGTTTTCCAGAACAGTTATGACTGTTCTGTAGTTGGCTTACCTGTTCTGCCATGAGCCTCTGGGTTGTTTCTTGTTTGGGGTAATTATTAAGAGCAATGTCACTGTGGACATTTGAATAGGTACATCCTGGACCTATAGTAGAGTTATGCAATGGGATTTTTTTTTTTTTTTGAAGTAGACCTGCTGAGCTGGGCATGAAAACATCTTTATCTAGGGATCATGTGAGCTCCACTCCAGTCCTGGACACTGCTTCATGTTCTTACTTGTCCCTCAATCGTCCCTCACATCAGCCCCTACAGGTTGGAGTCAATTCCATCCTGTGAGTGACGACACTGCTTAAATTATGAGCATAGAGCTCAGGTCCGTGAGAGTCAAATCCAAGCTTTTCTTGCTAGCCATGCTGAGGTTTGTGGTCCTATGTTAGGAGCAATGTGCGACCATAACTATCTGGGGAAGTGAACCTCCTTGGATAGCAGAGCACCAGGAACCCAGTCTTTGTTGCAGGTTAGACCCACCCAGTCCCTGCCTCAAACATAGCTGCAGTGATGAGGATGTAGAGGATGGAGAGAGAGAGACAGATCTCACTGTGGCTTCATGTGCATCTCTCTTTGACTAATGATACTGAGACTGCTGTTTCCTAATTGGACATGTGTGTGTGGTTTAGGCCTGTGCAGATCTCTTGATCATTTTAAATTATACTGGTTTTATTGTTAAAAATATTTTTGTTTCTGGGTGTTTTGACTGCATATATGTCTGTAAACATTGCATGCATTGCTCGAGGAGGACAAAAGAACATGTCAGCTCCCTCAGAACTGGATTTACAGGTTGTGAGCTGCCATGTGGGTGCTGGGTATTGAACCTGCGTCCACTGGACTAATGGTATTAGCTGCTGAGCCATCTCTATAGCTCTGTATGCATCTGCTAATGGATATTTTATAGTTCTTAATGTATTATGAAGACTTTTCCTCTCTAGCTATATACATTACAAATATTTTAACTTACTCTGTGGCTTATCTTCACTTAAAAATAATTTCAATTGCATTATGTATTTATTTGTGTGAGGGTATATGCTATGGAACATGTATGCAGGCCAGAGACACTTTGAGAGACCCGGTTCTCTCCTTTTACCATGTGAGTCCTAGGGATTGAACCCAGATCCCAGGCTTGGTGGCAATCACCTTTACCTGCTGAGCCACCTCACCAGGCCCCATCTTCATTTTTTGACTGTGTATCTTGAAGAGCAAGCCGACTTGAATTTTGACTCAATTCAAGTGAACATTTTTCTTTTATGCTGATTTTCTCTTCTGAAATGTAGCTTTGCTATTGCCTGGTGGCTCTTTTGTCAGAAGTGTGAACTTTTAACACATTTCAAAATCGATGTCACTATGCCCAGCAGTCAGAGCTTAGGGCCAGATCTGTTTTGACTCCCAGGTTGTGATTTACCAAATAAGCCATGTTGTCACCCCCAGGCCTCAGTTTTCCTTCCTGCAGTGTAAAAGACTATTCCCCAGATCTGTTAGAGGAACCCAGTGAGGTAAAGGGAGGAGTTGTGTGTGGTGCCAAGCATGCCAAGCGTGCCCTGTAAAGACCCCTTTGTGTTTTGTATCTAGCAGTGGGCAGGGCAGAAGGAAATAACTCCTCCTGCTGTTTGTTTTCAGTATATCAAGGCCTTTTACAATGAAACCTGGTACAGGAGACATGGACATCCCATAGACCCGGATACCCTGACTCTGCTCTGGTCTGTGACTGTGTCCATATTCGCGATTGGTGGCTTGGTGGGAACGCTGATGGTGAAGATGATCGGAAAGTTTCTTGGGAGGTAGGTAGGGGCATTGTTTCTATTTGGGGGGGGTTCCCTTTTATCATGATTGTAAGGAGTCTGCATCATCATCAGTGTCCCCGTAGGCAACAGGATCTCATACAGTTAAACTAGAAAGACTTCACTGCACCAAGGGCAGGGGAGGGGAGCGGAGAACGAGGGTGCCAGTGTCCAGTGGGGAAAGAAGAGGGTGCCAGTGTCCAGGAAGACTGGGTGATAGTGATGAACCAGGCTGACAGTATGCAGGGGCTGGGTTGTGCAGAAACTAAGTGAGGTGAGCAGGGAAGAAATGCCCAGAATCCCCTGTCCTACTGCCTTCTAGTCTGCTTCAGGAAGCAAGGTGCCTAGTTGTTTCCATCCCAGGGGCCAGAGTAGAACAGGGAGGGGCATGGGTCTGTGTCTGGAGAACTGAAGAACACTCAGCACAGAGCCTTACAAGTTCCTCATCCTTGAGGACAGCCAGCCATTTTGGATGTTTCCCATTGTATGATTGATGGACACGTGGAGAGGTTCAGGTTGTGCCCATCACAGATAAGGCTGCAGTAAATTAAGTACCCCAAACTCCAAGTTTCAAGCTGGGAAGATGGCTCAAGTATAGCACTTGCCTTGTGAGTATTAGGACCTGAGTTCAGTTCCCAAGAATCCACACAAAAAGCTGGGCACAGTGGCACATTCTTGTAATCCCAGGGATGGCAAGACAGGAGGCCAAGATGGAAGGGCTCCTGGAAGCCATGAGCTGGTTAGCGTAGCTGACTTGGTGAAGTTTCAGGAAATGGGAGACCTTCTCTTAAAAAAAAAATGGTAGAAGGTACCCGAACAATAACTTCTGAGGTTGACTTCTGCCTTTCAAGTGCACTCACACAATAGTACACCCATGTACAACACACACATAAACATACACACACGAGTGCACCCACATGAGTGCGCACATGCACATGCACATATATGCATACACACATCCCAGCTTAAGTCATCCCCGCCCCCCCCACCAAGCCCTCTCCAATCACTTTGTTGGCCTCATCCCTAACTTATTGATGACATGAATCCTCTTCTCAGGGCAGATTGGTGTATCAGACCCTCTTCCCCTGTCTTCTCTATCTCCTCTCTGCTGACAACAGCCTCTTGGGGGCTGCTGACGCGCGCGTGCGTGCGTGCGTGCGTGCGTG
>JADRCD010165301.1:0-10491 GCA_019843815.1 Montemys delectorum | reverse complement strand
TGCACCAAGGAATGAATTGTAGGCACGATTTTTGGATATAGACTTCCCACTATGGTCAAAGCTATTTGACTTGAGTGAGTGACTTTATTCTCAGCCCACAGAGAACAGGTTACATTCATTAAGAAATGGTGTATGTATTAAGATGGTCTATCCATAAAGTCATTCACCAACTGTTTCAATGAACAATGGTTCTGCTTGGAAGGTGGCACAGACATTAGGTGAGGGTAAGAATTTGGTTCATTAGCTGTGATAATTTGGAAAAGCATTCATCTCAGAGAAAGAGTAACTTATAAAGTCCTTTTCTTCAAACTTGATATGAGTTACAAATGTCAAGCAAAGCATTGAGTCTCACTCTTTGTTTTCCTCTTACAATCCACCTCCCTAGTTAATCATCTATGTTTCTTTTGGGTATATAAATACTTATGAAATAAATAAGCTGTTCTGAAAACCATAGTATAGTGTAAAAACACGAAATAAACAATCCTACTAATAGAGAGGCTGAGATAGGAGCAGCAAGATGTCAAGACCCTTATGTTGTACACAGCCAGACACTGTCATGAACAAACAAGCTGAAAGTGTATATAGATTGTACAATATTGGACCTATTTCTCCAATTACCAAATTAGGGAGATCATTGGATGACAGTCAACAAATTTCTAATTCCTCATATTTTTGGATTTCAATCCCTCATGGTTTGCTGTTAATATTAATTTTCATATTAAAATATTAAGAAAAAGTAAGAGGTGGAATTATGTTTGTGTGGTTTTGTTGAAGGATTACTTTCTTGCTTCTTCTAGGGTGTAATTTTGCTCCTTATGTTGATGTTTTCCATCTATTATCCTTTGTAGGGCTGCATTTGTGAAAAGATATTGTCAAAATTTTATTTTGTCATGGAATATCTTGTTTTCTCCATCTATGGTAATTGAGAGTTTTGCTGGGTATAGTAGCCTGGGCTGGCATTTGTGTTCTTGTAGAGTCTGTATGACATCTGCCCAGGATCTTCTGGCTTTCATCGTCTCTGGTGAGAAGTCTGGTGTAATTCTGATAGGCCTGCCTTAATATGTTACTTGACCTTTTTCCCTTATTGCTTTTAAAATTTTTTCCTTGTTTAGTGCATCTGGCATGCTTCCCTTAATTAGGATGGTGGTAAAGCTATGGCTCCACCTGCTCCATCCCTTAGCCAAGATGGCAACTAGCCATGTGTTGGTTATGTCCCAAAGTGGAATCGTGTCACATGATTTAAGATTGTCTAAGCATAGACTTTCAGTTACTCACCCTAAGTTATGAGTTTTGACCACATCTAATACTAAGTCAGCAATCCTGTTTCTGACCCTGGATTTTAAAAACATGCCTGAGTCTGAAAAGCACTAGCAATAACGTGTTTTTAGAGCTAGCAATAAAGTAAGACAGCATAAAACAGCAGCAGAACAGTTTGAAACAATTTCAAAATTATCCATATTTAAATAGCACCGGAATCCCTATTATATTATATTCAGTGTCCAGAACACCAAGGGCTGAATTAACCCTAGGTGGCTGGAATTAAAAAACCAATATTCATTCACGTTTGTCCATACCAACTTAAAGTATGAGACTTGTTGTTGCTGTTTTAGCCTTAAAGGAGACACAAAAAGGAAATAGTTCATTAGGGCTCAGAACTTTCATAATTGTTGCTTCATCCTGTGTGGTCACCTTAAGATGGTAAAGTCACATGGCAGGTTAAAAGCTATGCGACTGACATGACTACTAATATTTAAAATACTATTTTTAGTAGATCTATCTTCTTATATTTTTCTTAAATGAGAATTGCATCCATATTATATGTACATAAACACAAGGTTAAATCCAAGTTACATACACATAGAATTGAATTTGTAGAACATATATATGTCATAAACAAGAGCTGAATAAAGCCAACTATTGTTGCAGATTATATAGACTAATCCTTATCCAGTGAACAACTTATAAATACTCAGATGAGGGTTGACAGCATAACCTTACTATATAATTTTTTTCTTTGAGATTAGAATGTAAAGAAATCAGAGATGAAAGATTTTTGAGAATGAGGAAGTATAACTTTAAGTGTAGGGCAGAGCCAGTATATACATAAGATATTTGAGAATCATTTGTCTGTGTCAGTGAAAATCTGGAAGTCAGGAATAAAATCTGAGTCCACGAAAGGAGACAGAATGCTCCCAGTACAGGCCAACTGCACGAAGGGGAGGGGTGTACGAGTCCACATGGGCAGGCTGAGAGCCAGAGCCAGGGAATAAGACTTGTTTTTTGTTTGTTTGTTTGTTTGTTTGTTTGTTTTTTTCAATACAGGGTTTCTCTTTATAACCCTGGCTGTCCTGGAACTCTCTCTGTAGAGCAGGCTGGCCTCGAACTCAGAAATCCAACTACTTCTGCCTCCCAGGTGCTGGGATTAAAGGCGTGTGCCACCACCACCCGATAAGTAGAGTTTGGAATAAATTCTCAGACAAATAATCCATAAGACGTAGGAGATCAGCGGCTAGGCTCGAGAACAGCTGTTGGCAGGAACAGGTGTGTACCCCTTCCAGATTACAGGGTATATGTGGGGAGTGGGGCCAGGCAGGAAGAAACAGAGTTTGAACAAAAGAGAAATAGAGTCCATCTCCTTTCGCTGATTGCTTGTAGTATTTGCAGGAATTTGATTGGTAAGGCAAATAAATTTAGGACTGGGGTAGAGGCTGGAGGCATCCTGAAGAGCTGAGAGGGTGTGGACAGTCTTCCAGTGGATGAAGGGAAGGGAAATGCCACCGTAGCCTGCAGTCCTGGGGGCTCTCTAGTAGTTTGGGAGGACAACATGAAGCCCAAGCCATTGAGTGGGTCATCACCACAACTCCACGGAGGTCAGTGGCTAACTCCGAGGAGACACTGGGTGCCTGCTGTCAGGGCTGTTGAGGAACCCAGGAGGAAAGACTGTGAACTGAGGTCTCATGGAGGTTTTCACCTACAGGAAAGTGTGCAGCAGTCCAGTAGGGCCTAAGGAAGCTGCAGGGTTGCAGCTCCAAGGATGGTGGGATGGGGACAGGTGAGAAGTCTCCAAGGAATACCAGGCAGTGAAAGGTCATTTCTTCCACCTCTGGGTGATGTTAAAGAGGAGTAGGGAAGGAGGGAGGAGAGGGGAGAGAGGGCAGGATTGTGGGAGGGGTTGATCGGGAGTGGGTAAGTGGAAAGTAAAGTGAATAAGTAAAAGTAAAATAAAGTAAAATGACCAAAATGAAAGCTTACATAATTGTTGTTGGTGGATGAGATAACAACACAGTCTGTGAGTTATAAAGTGTAGTTGTTGCAGATGGCATTGATTGGATGAAGGTCCTGGTGTGTGACTTAGACCCACGAGAAGCACAAGCACCAGGAGAGCCTCCCAAGTCTTTTGGCACCAACATTATGAACTATCACTCAGTGACAGGCAGGGCTAAGGGAGTACCTGGCAGGCCCATGCCAAGGTGTCCCCCAGAGAAATCACACCATGAGACAGATCTGGTATAAGGGAGGTTTACTTCAGGGGACGTGGAGAAGGGTTGAAGCCAGAGAAGTGAATATAGAAGAGGACAGAAAGAAGGACGGAAAGAGAAGTCAGCTAGGAACACGTGTGGACACAGAGAAAGAATGGGGGCAGGTAGAGTAGAGGGAAAGAGTGAGAAGGGGTCTGGGGCAGCAAGCAGTCCTTTTCATACACTGCCACGGCTACACCTTGTTCCCACCTGTTAGGAAATGGCTGCAGATGATGCTGCAAGCTGTTTCTAGGTACCTTGGGGGAACCTCAGGGAATTTGTCTGTAAGCCGACACTCTAGACCCGAGTACATTCATTTTCTTAAGATACAACAGGAAGAACAACTGATATGAGCTTGGTAGGATCTTGGAGCGAGGAAGTCATTCATCTCTGAGCACTGGGGAGATGGGACAGGTCCTGACATGCTTGTCCCTGTTCGCATACTCTGGTTTGTTATGTTGTAAGAGAACTAAAAATCATGAGCATTTATTTGAGCCAAAGAACCATTCATGATGGCCATTTTTCTGATCCAGAGAGAGTTCAGAGTTACAGCACCCGTGAGTGTCAGCGGGCTGTGCTCATAGACAAAAGATGGAGCTGGGTGCGCACACATAGCTAGATTGGTGCCAGCTCCTTACTTGACCTCGCAGGAGGAGTTGGCAGGACAGGACTGGTCAACTTTAAGAGTGAGGGAGGCTTGCTTTTCTTTGGAAGAATATAATCTCCAGTTACTGTGTTTTCCAGTTGACTATTGCGTTTAGTTATTTTGTTACAGACAGAAGCTGCCTTCAGCCAAGATTAGTCAGTTTAATGGACTCTATAGGATGTAAACATGGAAACTTTGTGTTCAGGTTTCTTTCTTATTTTTTTTTTAATTTATTAACTTTACATCCTGGATAACTGTCCCCCCTCTCCTGATCTACCCTGTCACAGTGCCTTCCCCATTCCTTCCCTCCATTTCTTCTCTGAGAGGGTGGAGGACCCCTGTGGGTATCCCCCAACCCTGGCACATCAAGTCTCTGCAGGGTTAGGCTCATCCTCTCTCACTGAGGGCAGACACGATGGCCCAGCTAGAAGACCATATCCCACAGAGAGGCAACAGTTTTAGGGATAGTCCTCGCTCCATCTGCTACATGTGTGCAGGGGTTCGGGGTGGGGTGGGGTTAGGTTTATCCTGTGTACGCTCTTTGGTTGTTGGTTCAGTCTGTGAGGGGCCCCAAGGGTCTGTTGGTCTTCTTGTGGTATCCTTACCCCCTTTGGGTCTCTCAATTCTTCCATAAGAGTTCCTGACCTCTGTCCAATGTTTGAGGATATCTGCATCTCTCTGACTCAGCTGCTGGGTGGAGGTTCTCACAGGACAGCTACGCTAGACTCCTGCTTGCAAGCTTAACAGTATCGTTAATAGAGCCAGGGACTGGTGTTTGCCCATGGGACGGTGGGGCTGGTTATTGCTTTGCTCTTCCCCGAGGCTCAGCTCTATCTTTGTCCCTGCACTTTTTTTTAGACAGGGCAAATTTCTGATGGAACGTCTGGGGGGTGGGTTGGTGTTCTTATCCCTCCACTGGGGTCCTGCCTGGCTGGAGGAGGTAGGCTCTTCAGGTTCCATATCCCCATAGCTCTGAGTCTCAGTTAAAGATATCTCCACAGCCTCTGGGGTCTCCACAGCCCTTCGTCTTTTTGGGATCTTCTTAGAGATTCCCCCATCTTCCCCGGTCCCCACCCTGCCCTGGCACCTGCAAATTTCCATTCATTCTCCTGGCCCTCTCTCTTGTCTCTCTTCACACCTGATCCTGACCCCCCCCCACTACCCTCTACATGTTCTCTCCCACACACTTCCCTCCCTCTTTCTGCCTCCTATGATAATTTTTATTCCCCCTTCTAAGTGAGATTCAAGCATCCTTGTTTGAGCCTTCCTAATTGTTTAGCTTCTTTGAGTCTTTGGGGTATATCATTGGTATCCTGTATTTTTGGGCTAATATCCACTAATCAGTGAGTACATACTGCACATGTGCTTTTGAGTCTAGGTTATCTCACTCATGACATTTTTAAGTTCCATTTGCCTACAAAATTCTCTAAACATTCCTACTTGAATTACAGGGTGATGGTCATAATCCTTGTTATTTAGTGCAATGGGCAGGGATGTCTAAATGGGTTCAGGGATGTGACAGTTCAAAGGCTATACACTGGATGGGTACTCACGTCTATCACTTTCTGTTCCCACAGGAAAACGCATTTGTCTTGGTGAAGGCATTGCCCGCAATGAACTGTTCCTTTTCTTCACCTCCATCCTCCAGAACTTCTCTGTGACAAGCTGTGTTGCTCCTAAGGACATTGACCTCACTCCCAAAGAGAGTGGTATTGGAAGAATACCTCCGACATACCAGATCTGCTTCTTAGCCCGCTGATTGGGCTGAAGCAGCCAGGTTGTCCCACTTCTCTTGAGAATGGCTCTATCTTTGAGTCTCTGAGAGCTGCTGGAAACCAGGTTGTAGGTCACTGCTCATATCCTTCCTCAAATTCTCCAAAGCTCTAAGCTGTATTTTTCCCTGTGAGTGGAACTGGAGAAGTCAATCAACTGTCTCTCTTGATGTGTGAAACGACACATCTGGAGTCCACATCTCATGTTGATTCACTTCCTTCTTCCTCCCAACAGCCCAAGTCCTCACTTATCAGCTCTCCATGCCCTGTGATTTGTGCTAATGTACTCTGTATATAGTCTGAATTCTATGCCTATGGACGTGCCTAGTATGTATGGTTCAGATAAACAGAATTGCATAGTGTGTGATGTTTGGTGTCTCGTGCTTTAAACCACATAATATTATCTAGGTTTCTGTATTCTACAGGCCACAGTCACACACCCTCATGGTTTTTTCCCATGCTCTTTATTAGCTTACTCTTCTTCCATCTTTGGTCTAGACAGAGACCTTCTCAGCCCATGGCTCCTGAGCTGCGTGTTTCTGACCTCAGATTCTGTATATTTCCCCTTAAATCTCCCAAGAATCACACCAATGCTTGCATTAGTAAGGATTCTCTAAAGGAACAGAACTGACAGAATCAATCAATCAGTCAATCAATCAATCAATCAATCAATCAATCAATCTGTCTGTACATCTGCCTCCTCTCTTATCTCTTTCTCATCTGTGTGTATATGTTTATATGTATCTATTGGCTATGTATCTATTGATTGTATATTTATGTATATGTGTATATACATATATATATCATCTATTTAAGTATCTATCATGTATTTATGTATGTATGCATGCATGTGTGTATGTATATTATCTATCTATCTATCTATCTATCTATCTATCTATCTATCTATCAATCATTTATCTCTCTATGAGATTTATTAGACTAACTAACAGGCTATGTCCAAGTAGTACAACAATGATTGTCCCATAATGGAAAAGCTGAGAATTGGGTATTTGGATAGTTGTTGATCTATGAGATAGTTAAGTTTCCTCTGTCCCATGCAGTGCTGCAGCCCTAGAAGGTGCCTGGAGAATTGCTGGTATTTCCAACTCTGTTGCAATCCCAAAGAAGTTGGATTTATTACCAGCCATAGTAAAAGATTAGATGAATTTGTCAAGGAGAGTCAGGGCAGGCAGTAAAAAAGCACAACTTCCCAGGCAGTGGTGGTGCACGCCTTTAATCCCAGCACTTGGGAGGCAGAGGCATGTGGATTTCTGAGTTTGAGGCCAGCCTGGTCTACAGAGTGAGTTCCAGGACAGCCAGGGCTACCCAGAAACCCTATTTTGAAAAAAAAGCAAGCAAAAACAAAAACAAAAAACAGAAAAGCGCACAACTCCATTCTTTCCTGTGTCTGTCAGCAGGAGGTGTGACCCAGGTTTAGGAAGGGTCTTCCTGCTTCAAAAAATCTGATCAAAAGACTCCCCCACAAGAGTGCCCAGTAGCTTGAGTTTTAGTTGATACCAGGTGCAGTCAAGGTAACACCCAAGAGCAGCCACCACAATACTCAGACCCCTGACTTCCCTGATATTTTTACATATGTCCTTGTCTTAGGGTTTCCATTGCTGTGAAGAGACACCACGAGCAAGGATGATATTTAATTGGGGCTGGCTTACATTTTTAGAGTTTTAGTCCATTATCAACATGGCAGGAAGCCTGGCAGGATCCAGGCAGACAGTGCTAGAGGAGATGAGAGTTCTACATTCGATCCAAAGGCAGCCAGGAGGAAGCTTTCTTCAATACAGGGTAGAGCTTGAGCATTGGAGCCCTCCAGAGTCTGCCTACACAGTGACACACTTCCTCCAACAAGGTCACACTTCTTCCAACAAGGCTACGCCTCCTAATAGTGCCATTTCCTATGGACCAAGCATATTCACACCTTCACATTCTGCTCTGTGGCCCTCATAGGCTTGTTCATGCACATGAGTCTATGGGGGCTGTCTTAGGGTTTCATTGCTGTGAAGTGATATCACAACCAAGAAAACTTATTTTTTTATTAGATATTTTCTTTATTTACATGTAAATTTCTCCTTTCCCAGTTTCCCCTCCAAAAACCAACCAACCAACCAAACAAACAAAAACAACAAGAACAAACCCCTGTTGCCTCCCCTCTCCTCATGCCTGCCTCCCACCCTCTCCAACTTATTGGCCCTGGCGTTCCCCTACACTGGGGCACAAAACCTTCACAAGGCCGAGGTCCTTTCCTCATATTGATGATCGAATTTGCAATCCTCTACTATACACATGCTGCCAAAACATTCAGTCCCACCATGTTTAGTCCTTGGTTGGTGGTTGGGTCCCTGGGAGCTCTGAGTGTACTAGTTAGACAACCCAGATGTCTCTCAATAGAGGAATGGATACAGAAACTGTGGTACATCTACACAGTGGAGTACTACTCAGCTATTAAAAACAATGAATTTATGAAATTCTTAGGGAAATGGATGGATCTGGAGAGTATCATCCTGACTGAGGTAACCCAATCACAAAAGAACACACATGGTATGCATTCTCTGATAAGTGGTTATTTGCCCAGAAGTTTGGAATACAGGAAGAACAACCCACAAACCACAAGAAACTTAAGAAGAAGAAAGACTAAAATGTGGACATTTCATTCCTTCTTAAAAGGGGGAACCAAATACTCACGGAAGGAGTGGCAGAGGTTAACTATGGAGCAGAGTCTGAAGGAAGGACAAGCCAGCCTAAATATAGCTATCTCCTGAGAGGCTCTGACAATACCTGACTAATACAGATGTAGAGGCTCACAGCCATTCATTGAACTGAGTACACTGTCCCCAATGAAGGAGTTAGAGAAAGAATCTATGGAGCTGAAGGGTTTGCAGCCCCTTTCGATGAACAACAATAAGAAAATTCTTATTAAAGACAACATTTAATTGGGGCTGGCTTACAGGTTCAGAAGTTCAGTTCATTATCATAAAGGTAGGAACATGGTAGCATCCAGGCAGACATGGTGCTGTAGGAGGAGCTGAGAGTTCTGCATCTTGATCCAACTGCAGCGAGGAGAGACTGGCTTCCAGGTGGTTAAGAGGAGGGTCTCAAAGCTCACCCAACAGTGACACATTTCCTCCAACAAGGCCACACCTAATTGTTCCACTCCCTGGGTCTCAGGTAGGATTGCCATTTGCTCTCCACTGACTTTCTAAGGTGGGACCAGCCAGAAGGCTCAGGCCTCAGAAGTGGCAGGGTAGCTGGAGCAGGATCTTATCTACCTCTGTCTACAACCAGGAGGGACAGCAGATCCACAACCCTCTCTGCACACCTTTCCTGCAAGCAGAGAGCTCTTCTCCAGGAAGTTCTCTGACCCTGGGTCTCAGGTGGGACCAGCTGGGAGGCACAGAAGCTGCAGCCTTCATTCATCCATCTGCACCCAGGAGAGGCAGCTGATCCACAGCCCTCTGCACACAGGTCCTAGAAGGGTAGAGATGATCTCCCAGAAGGGCTGACACAGGCTTACAGACCCAGCCAGAGACAGCAATGACATCTAACACCAGAGATTAACAGATGGCTAAAGGCTAATATAAGATTCTTACCAACAGAAACCAAGACTACTTGGCAGCATCAGGACCTAGTACTCCCACCACAGGAAGTCTTGGATACTCCAACACACCATGGGTATTTTGGATTTGGATCTAAATCATATTTCATGATGCTGATAGAGGAATTTATGAAGGATATAAATAACTCCCTTAAAGAAATACAAGAGAGCACAGGTAAACAGGTACAAGCCCTTAAAGAGGAAACACAAGAATCAGTTAAAGAATTACAGGAAAGCACAACCAAACAGGTGAAGGAATTGAACAAAACCATCCAGGAACTAAAAATAGAAGTAGAAACAAAAAAGAAACCACAAAGAGAGATAACTCTGGAGATAGAAAGGCTAGGAAAGAAGTCAGGAGCCAAGGATGTAAGCATCACCAACAGAATACAAGAGATAGAAGAGAGAATCTCTGGTGAAGAAAATAACAAAGAAAACATTGATAGGACAGTCAAAGAAAATGCAAAATGCAAAAAGCGCCTAAACCAAAACATCCAGAAAATCCTGGACACAACAAGAAGACCAAACCTAAGGATAATAGGTATAGAAGAGAATGAAGACTTCCAACTTAAAGGGCCAGCAAATATCTTCAACAAATTATAGAAGAAAACTTCCCCAACCTAAATAAAGAGATGCTCATGAATATACAAGAAGCCTACAGAACTCCAAATAGTTTGGAAAAGAAATTCCTTCCGCCACATAATAGCCAAAACACCAAATGCACAAAACCAAGAAAGAATAAAAGCAGTGAGGGAAAAAGGTCAAGTAACATAAAGAATTACACCAGACCTCTCACCAGAGACTATGAAAGTTAGTTCATATTGTTGTTCGTCCTAAGGGGCTGCACACCCTTCAGCTCCATAGGTCCTTTCTCTAACTCCTTCATTGGGGACCAGGTACTCAGTTCAATGGATGGCTGTGAGCCTCTACATCTGTATTAGTCAGGTA
>JADRCD010165300.1:0-10412 GCA_019843815.1 Montemys delectorum | reverse complement strand
TTTTTTTTTTGTTTTTTTGAAACAGGGTTTCTCTGTGTAGCCCTGGCTGTCCTGGAACTCACTCTGTAGACCAGGCTCAGGTTCTTGTGGCTGAGCTTGAGAACTTGAGATCTGTCTCCAGGAACCCTCATAGTGGAAGAAGAAAAACAGCTACTGTTTTTGAAACATATATTTTTTTTTAAAATTGCATAACAGCATCCCCTCTGCTAAATTACATTTGCCAAGTAGATGTTCGAGTTGAACAAGTGAGAACTAAGTTCAGCTCTGGCTGAGGGCTGAGGTCCCCATACCTGCGTTATCTGTCTCTCCCAGATCAAGATCAAGTCTTTCACATGGGATTTCAAAGCAGTTTAAAGATGTTAATTATTCATAACAACCATGAGAACTAGGCGCGTTTGATTATGAGAATTAGGTGCATTTGATTATGCCTGTTCTCCGCTTGAGGGGGTGGACAGGTTGACAGTTTCCCAGCATTCTACTGTCCACTACTGTTCGTGAAAGTAAGATTCTCTTCATCAGCAATTTTCTCTTCTGGAAAAATGATAAAGTGGACTGGGGAAATAGCTCAATCAGTTAAGTGCTTGCCGCGCAAGCATGAAGACCTGAGTTTCATCTCTAACAGCCCACGCCAAAGCTAGCATGGAGGCCTACACATGTAATCCTACCTCTGAGGGCAGGGTACAGAAAAGTAATCCCTGAGACTGGCTAGCCAGTCTCACTTAGTCAGCAAGTACCAGGTCCCAGAGAGAGACTGTCTCAAAGAACACAGTGGATGGCTCCTGAGGAACCCACAAATGCACACACATGCACATGAACATACACATCTACGCATACACACAACACACACAGAGACAGAAAGATGTTGGCCAAATTAGCAAAGCCAAACTAATTATACACTGAATATTTTAAAAACACTAGTTTTACTTTTTATGTTTTCTGTCTTTTTTTTTTTTTTTCTACTCCCAACCTCCTTTCAGTGAAGTTTATTAGAACAAAAGGTCTGAAAGGTCATGAGTGGGCCTTGAGGTGGGAGGGAGAGCATTGAACAGAAACAATCCAATATCTGGAGATCTAACCCAGATGCCATCATGAAGGGGAGGAGAGGAGCATCCCTAGAGAGTGCCTTCAGAACCGGCTCCCAGCAGCCTCCCTTCCTCATACCCGTCCCGTTATGTTTCCTTAACTGTTTTGTTGGGCATGATGGCATTCACCTTTAATCCCAGCACTTGAGAGGCAGAGGCAGGCCGATCTCTGAGTTCAAACCCAGCAAGTTCCAGGATAGCCAAGGTTACACAGAGAAACTCTGTCTCGAAAAGAGGAAGTTATTTATTTTGGAATGTGTTTGTTTGTCTGTTTTATCCAAGACTGTCTAAGAAGACTATATAGAGCAGGGTGACCTCAAAGCTTGTAATTCTCCTGTCCTTCTTTGAGTGCTGAGCTCTCAGGCGGGGTGCACCACATACGGCTGGCGTCTTGCTTCCTTTTTATTTATTTATTTATTTTTAACGCGGCCACCTCTGAGATTTTTTTTTTCTTTCGGTTTTTCGAGACAGGGTCTCTCTGTGTAGCCCTGGCTGTCCTGGAACTCACTCTGTGGACCAGGCTGGCCTTGAACTCAGAAATCCTCCTGCCTCTGCCTCCCAAGTGCTGGGATTAAAGGTGTGAGCCACCACCGCCCGGCTCACCTCTGAGATTGAAAAACTGCCATTTTGGGGCTGGAGGGATGGCTCAGCGGTTAAGAGCACTGACTGCTCTTCTGAAGGTCCTGAGTTCAAATCCCAGCAACCACAGGGAGACTCACAACCACTGCAATGAGATCTGACGCCTTCTCCCAGACTGTCTATAGGCAGCTACAGTGTACATACATATAATAAATAAGTCTTTAAAAAAAAAAATCCCATTTTGCTCTGTTCTCTTACCCCCTCTTTCTCTTCTTTCTGAGACAGCATGGTTTGACGTCCAAGTTAGCTTAGAACGCCTGATAGGCAAGACAAAATGTGGGTCTCCCTAGGTCCGCTGACTCAGTCCGAGAACGCAGTGGGAACAGAGACCTCTATCAAGGGGTTTGGAAGCCCTATGAGTACACTTGGTGAATGACCACGACAGGACTGCTTGGGGTGACTGAAGGCTTATAAAATTTTGAGGGACTGAGGGCAAGGATATCTAGGATGGCAAAGGTCATTGGCTGGGGGTTTAGGGTACCTGGAATACATCATTAACATGGGGAAGGAATCGTAAGTGCTGGCTGAACAGGTTCAGTCAGGGGAGAGGAAACAGACCCTATAAACTAACTGAGGCTATGTGACATTCCTCAGGTAGAGGCAAGTGTGAGGGCTTAGAATTCCCCAGACAAAGTCAGGGAAGGAGAAATTCTGTCAGAGAAGGGAGTCTCCCTTATTGCGCTGAGCCCAGAGGCTATCCGGCTGTGGTGGACTTTGACCTTAATTAGCAGAGTTTTCCCTCAACAAAACAAACAAACAAAAAAAATGTGGTGTGACTGCATTCGCCGGTAAAGCACTTGAGAGGCTGAGAGAGGAGTATTGTGAGTTCAAAATCAGCCTGGGTTAGACAGTGAGACTGTCTCAAAAACAAACACTCCAACTTACATTATTTTTGTGTATGTGTGCATGTGTGTATGTGTGTGTCTAGAGGTCAGAGATGAACATGGGATACCAATCACCTGAGACTTTTTTTTTTTTGAGACATCCTTTTACTAATTGGCTGAGGCTGGCCTTGAACTCACAGTGATCTGCCCACCTCTGCCTCCCAAGTGCTGGGATTAAAGGCCTACTCTACCACACCTGGCTTTTGTTTTTATAAATTTTATTTATTTATATTTTATGCATATGCATGTTTACACACCATGGGCATGCCTACTGCCTGCAGAGGCCAGAACAGGGCGTCAGATCCTCTGGAACTGGAGTTATACATCCTTGGGAGTCACCCTGCGTGATGGGAATCAAACCATTAACCCATCTCTCCAGCCCCCTGCCATGCCTGGTCTTTGTGTGGGTGCTGGGGATCCAAATCAGGTCTTCATGCTTATATAAAAAACACTTTGTCCACTGAGCCGTCTCCCCGACCTATTTATTAATATTATGGTGATGATTTATTATCTCAGCAACTACATGGTGGCTCACAACCACCCATAATGAGATCCCTCTTCTGGTGTGTCTGAAGACAGCTACAGTGTACTTATTTATAATAATAAATAAATCTTTGGGCTGGAGCAAGTTTTTTTTTTTGTTTTTTTTTTTTAAGATTTCTTTATTTGCTGGGCAGTGGTGGTGCACGTCTTTAATTCCAGCACTTCGGAGGCAGAGGCAGGTGATTTCTGGGTTCAAGAGGCCAGCTTGGTCTATAGAGTGAGTTCCAGGACAGCCAGGGCTACACTGAGAAATCCTGTTTCGAAAACCACCCCCCCCCCAAAAAAAATTATGTATTTATTTATTTATTTATTTATTTATTTCATGTATATGAGTATGGAATGTCACTCTCCTAGACACTCCAGAAGAGGGCATCAGATCCCACTACAGATAGTTGTGAGCCACCATGTGTTGCTGGAAATTGAACTCAGGACTTCTAGAAAAGCAGTCAGTGATCTTAACCTCTGAAACATCTCTTCAGCCCCCAACTTCTGCCCTTCTTAGGTATGACTTTTAGTAATTTTATAGTTAATGATAAAATTTACCTTTTTTGTTCAGTTGATTACTTTATTTTTATTTTATTTCTGTATGAGTGCTCTATCTGCATTTACACCTGCATGCCAGAAGAGGGCATCAGATCCCATTACAGATGGTTGTGAGCCACCATGTAGTTGCTGGGAATTGAACTCAGGACCTCTGGAAAACTAGCCAGTGCTTTTAACTACTGAGGCCTCTATCTGGTCCCTTTACTTACTTTTTAAATATTGTTTTTAGATATTTTAAGATTAATCTTTTGTGTATGAGGGGGTATCAGTCACAACATGCAGATAAATGAAAGTCATTGGAAAATTGTGGAAGTCAGTTTTCACTTTTCATCACATGCTTTCCCAGGATCAAATTCAGGTCATCAAATTTGGTGGCAAGTACCATCTTGCTAAGCCATCTGTCTGGCCACCATTTACCATTTTTGTTTGTTTGAAGACAGGATCTCTCTGTATAGCCCTGGCTAGCCTGGGACCACTATGTAGACCAGGCTGACCTGGAACTCACAATGCTGGGATTACATGTGTGCACCATTATGCCCAGTACAACAGAACTGTTTTTAGTACGTTCATAGAGTTGTTGGATTGCCATTGGAACCAATTTTAGAAAGTTTAGAGCATTTTCTTCACTCCTCCCTCCAAAATACCACATTGAGGATCAAATGCAGGGCCTTGCATATGCTATGAGCTTTGTTCCAAGTCTTGAGAGTTTAAGTTGGGGGAAGGTCTCACTATATAGTCCAGGCTTGCCTCAAGATTATGATCCTCCTGTTGAAGGAAATTTGATCATACTGTCAACCCCAAGATTACATTATTTAGTGAAAAAAAAAAAAAAAAAAAAAAAAACAACCCTGTTTCTAGCTCAGCCCTTAGCACATACCTTTAATCCATTTGGCTGGAATACAAGCATGCCCTTAGAAGGCACCCTTAATCCCAAACAATGAAGGTAAAGTTAGTTTGTAGAAAGAAGCACCTGTGTTTGAAAGTGATGTCTAATTGAGGGGCAAACAAAGTGACAAACTAGACGACAATTACATCAGGCAAACAAAAACTAATTTTGCATCCTCCTGTTTCTTCAGCCTTGCAAATGCTGGTACTCCAGTTCGTGCCCCCACAGCAGCAAGACACTCTTTGTCAACAGCAGTCATGCTCTTTATTACCAGCTCCCACAACTGCCTTCCAACACCAGGCCATCGCTAGCGCAATCTGTAAGTGTCAAAGAACATTTTCTCTCCTCTCAGATACAATTAAGGACTACAAAAAGAGCAGCAGCCAATAGACGGCCACTAGACAAGCAGAACAACGTGCAACCCAATAACCCAAGGAGATATAGAGGTTTGTTCATCCTGTTCCTTTGGAGAAGGAAGCAGGAGACGTATGGAAGTTTAGAGGGAGAGTAAGGCATTTTCAGAGACAAAGGGGCCTTCGGGGCAGACATTCACTCAGAAAAAAGTTAGACTGGCCTCAAGCCATGACGTCAATTTAGCTTCCTTCCCCCGATAAGTATCAGTTTCCCCAGCTGACGCACCGGTGGGGAGGAGACTAACAATTGGCTTGAACTGGTTTGGCGCTGCTGCACATCGCAGAAGGCCGAGGCAGCAGGATAGTGAATTTGAGGCCAGCCTGGACTACAAAGTGAAACTTCACCTCTGCAGTGTACATCTTTAGTCTCCGAGCATACTGTGGAGACAGAGGCTCTCTAAGTTTGAGGCCAGCCTGGTCTACAGAGCTTGTTCCAGGCCAGTAAGGGCTACAGAGAAACCCTGTCTCAGCCCAACATGGTAGTGCATGCCTTTAATCCCATCATTTGGGAAGCAGAGGCAGGTTGATCTCTGTGAGTTCAAGGCTAGCCTAGTCTACAAAGTGAGTTCCAAGACAGTGGGGCGGGGCTGTGACACAGAGAAACCCTGTCTCGAAACACCCTCCCCCCCCCCCCCCCCCCCCCCCCCCCCCCCCCCCACCCCCCCCACCCCCACCCCCACCCCCCGCCAAATACAATTTGAACAGGGCATGGTAGTGTATACATGTAGTCCCAGTCTCGTAGGAGGCTGACATAGAAGGATTGTTTGAGCCTAGGAGTTTCAAGGACAGAGTGGGCAACGGAGAGGCCATGGATTTTTGTGGATTTTTTGTTTTTTTGTTTTTTCCGGGACAGGGTTTCTCTGTGTAGCCCTGGCTGTCCTGGAACTCACTCTGTAGACCAGGCTGGCCTCAAGCTCACCTCCCAAGTACTGGGATTAAAGGAGTATGCCACCACTGGCTGGCTTGGATTTTTGTTTTGTTTTGTTTTGTTTTTTAGAGATTTATTTATTTTATGTACACTGTAGCTATCTTCAGACACACCAGAAGAGGGCATCAGATCTCATTACAGATGGTTTTGAGCCACCATGTGGTTGCTAGGATTTGAACTCAGGACCTCAGGAAGAGCAGTCAGGCTCTTAACCGCTGAGCCATCTCTCCAGTCTGGATTTTTGTTTTTAATGTAGCTCAGTGGCAGAGAACTTGCCTAGCACGCGTTCAATCCCACAACCAAACAAAGAAGAGATTCAATGTTTCTGAACCTTGAAAGTAAAGGCAAGGGATAAGGACAGAAAGACTTAAGTAAATAAGCAGTGGGCATTGACTTGTGACATGATCATTAACTCTCTAGAAAACTGCTTCCTTGTCAGTTTACTGAAGTTCCCTTTGCTTGTATCTTTTTTTATTACTAAAGTTTTGTGTCCAGGAAGGAAAAAAAAAAATCATTATAGGGAGATGTAGGAAGGCAAGAAAATGGCAAATGAGATTTCTTACAGATGTTTTACATAGAAACTTGGCAAACAGTACATCTGAGTAATGCTGAGCTAGGAAGAGCCATTTTGCATAGTTTGAAATTGCTACATTTTTCTAAAGATATTTATTTTTAGTATCTGGAAAGACTATTGTGTGACATTTGAGAGAGGAATGAGAAGAACCCTGAATTCTAATAATTTCACTTTTTATTCCATGTTTTCAGAATAAGTGCCTTAGTTTTAGATTTTTTGTTTGTTTGTTTGGACAGGGTCTCAGTAGGTAACTCTAGCTGGCTTGGAACTTGCTTTGACTTCCAGGCTAGCCTCAGATTCCCCTGTCATATAGAGATCCACCAAGTGCTCCCAAGGGCTGGGATCAAAACTGTGCACCACATGGACCCTGGTATTTTGGGGGGATTTCTTCTCTTGTTTTGTTTTGTTTTTTTTTTTTTAAGATTTATTTGCTTGTTTATTTTATGCATATAAGTACATCACCATTGCTTCTTCAGACACACCAGAAGAGGGCACCAGACCCCATTACAGATGGTTGTGAGCCACCACGTGGTTCCTGGGAATTGAACTCAGGACCGATGGAAGAGCAGTCAGTGCTCTTAACTGCTGAGCCATCTCTCCAGCCCCTCTTAGGATATTTTGGATGGTAGCAGATACACAAAGGAAAATGACTGATATGAGAATTATCCTCAAAACAATCTCCCCAAAAGGAATGACTCTGTTAGGAGAAGGCAATAATAGGTTTTTAGATTTATTTGTATTATTTTAATATGTATTTACTATTCTGATATATAAATTAAAATAATACAATATACACATATGTATGTGTATATATGTATACATACACATTTATGATATATGCATATATATTCTTTATAACTAATGTTTTAAACATTATTTCTGTTGTTTGAGGTTTTGTTGTTGTTGTTGACATTGATTGGTTGGTTTTGAAATGGACTGAACTGAAACTCAATACGTTGGATGACCTTACATTTCTGATCCTCTTATTCCATCCCTTGATTGCAGATATGAACCACCACACCTGGCTATGTTTTGACATTTTTTGAGCTAACATTTAAACAAAAGTTTTATTTTAAAATTGCTTATATGATTTGATTTCCTAACACAAAAGAGATCTAGAAGCCGGGCGGTGGTGGCACACGTCCTTAGTCCCAGCACTTGGGAGGCAGAGGCAGGTGGATTTCTGAGTTCAAGCCCAGCCTGGTCTACAGAGTGAGTTCCAGGATAGCCAGGGCTACACAGAGAAACCCTGTCTCGAAAAACCAAAAAAAAAAAAAAAAAAAAAGATCTAGAAAAATTGGTCTTTTAGCCAGGTATGGTGGCACACAACAAAGACTGAGGCAGGAGGATTGCTGTAAGTCCTAAGCTAACCTTAATTATGTTATAGGTTCCATGCCGGCCTAGGCTATAGGACTAGATCTTGTCTCAAACGAAGAACAAAAAACAAAAGTTGACTCTTGCGAGATGACTCAACAGCTAAGAACCCTTTCTCCTCTTCTAGAGGGCCAAGTTTGGTTCCCAGCAACTAGGCCAGACTAGTCTGTCCCCTGTCCCCTGTTCCCTGCCTGCAGCTCCAGAGGAGCTCTTTTGGCCCCCAAGGACACCCACATATATGTGACATACACAGACACAGACACACACACACATGCATACAAAAATAGAAGTTGTTCTTTAGCACTAAAGAAGAAGAAGTCTATTTGAGCAGTAATTCAAATTTAAGGCATAATTAGTTTTATTTGGAGGCCATCTCTAAATATTTAATTGGTTTTAACTAGGGGAATTCTAATTGAGAAAGAAGAAAGTAATTTTGGATGTTAGCTTTTCTTTGTTTTAGGAAGCCTCTGCAAAGGGTGGATGTGTATTAATCTTACCCAGGGTTAAGGTCAGGAGTGTGGGTATTACAGTAGCTTCATTATTGCACAGATTCTGCCCTTGAAATTATCTTTGTAATTTCTGAAAGCAGATAGTCCAGCACAGTCATTTGGAGGTCATTATGAAGGGCCAGATAAATATTTATCAAAAGCCAGAAAAACTAGAATGCAAGGCCATAAGAAGGTCTTGTTTTTAGACGTGAGTGCATCTCAAATGCTTATGGAAGTGGCCTTAGCCTCTGGGTGAGAAAGATGTAGATGTGCTTAATAACTGGAGAAGTATTGGAAAATTATCAAACATCTGTAGAATGTGTAATAAATAGGATACTCGTGATCCTTCCCCACTGACTCCCCAGATAGAAGCCTACACAGGACCGAATATTTATCTTACTTTATGTCCTTAGTTGGCTTTTCATTTTGGTGAAGATTTATTGGATGTTTTCTGGCTTTGTAGCCGCAGATGATTTGGTCACTGCTCTCTGATGTCACAAATCTTCCTAAGGAAATAATATTTTCACATAGTAATTAGCTGTTTGAAATAACTAGAGAAAAGCGCAGTATGCTTTAACCATGCTAACATTAGATGCCTGTCGTGTTGATCACTGAGAAGGACAGAGCTTTCAAAGATGAATACTGATAGAGTATTTTTGTAAATACTTTTTTTTTTGTAAAGTAAGGTTCTGGAAGGGGTTTGATAAAAGCTCTTGATTGAGCTGGGCAGTGGTGGCGCACTCCTTTGATCCCAACACTTGAGAGGCAGTTCGAGACGAGCCTGGTCTACAGAGTGAGTTCCAGGACAACCGGGGCTACACCGGGAAACCCTTTCTCAAAACAAACAACAAACGAACAAAAAAAGCTCTTGATTAACAACCTGTATAAGTCATTGTGCCTCTCAATAAATGTTAAGATGGGGAGTCAGATGTCATAGGAGGTACATGAAAGGCAGATTATATATTCTTCTCATGTATTAGCATTTAAGTAGAAAATTTATGTTCTAGCTATGAGTAAGTGAAAATAGAGTATTAAAAAGGATAACATATGGTTAGGTATGGTGTGCCTTTAATTCCAGCATTTAGGAAGTAAAAGTAGGTGGATCTCTGTGAGTTAGAGGCCAGCCTGGTCTATATATTGAGACTCTGTTTCAATCCCCTATCATGCTCCATATCATGAACTTTAATAAAGTGCAATGATTGTGAATATAATCTGAAAAAGGTTATTTTGATGTATGAGTGAAATATAAAATAGCCTTAAAATATATAGCTGGAATAAAAGGATTATGGCTGTAAACAGTAACTGTTCTAACTATCCATTGTTAAGGTTAAATAGAAGATTGATGAACCCCAGGAACTTCTAAGATTTCAGCATCATTCATATTTTTTTGTATCATTTTTTGGTATCTTTTTTTCCTTTTTTTGCTGTTGTTTTGATGTTTGTCTTTTGAGACAGGTCACTTTGTAGCTTTGGCTGGCCTGAACTCACTATATAGACCAGACTGGCCTCAAATTCATAGAGATCTGCCTGCCTCTGCCTCCCAAGTATTGGGACTAAAGACATCCCAGTTTGTTTCTCATCTTTTTTGTTTGTTTGTTTGTTTGTTTGTTTGTTTTTTGTTTTTTTGAAACAGGGTTTCTCTGTGTAGCCCTGGCTGTCCTGGAACTCACTCTGTAGACCAGGCTGCCTCCAACTCAGAAATCCTCCTATCTCTGCCTCCCAAGTGCTTGTTTCTCATATTTTAGGGAATGTTTGAAACAGTTTATTTCAATGATGTTTTTGAGGGCTGCTGCTGATCTCTTTCTAGGGATAGTGATTAATCAGACACAGCTGCAAAGTTATTTTAAATTACAATCTAGTACTGAAAACAAATTATCAAAATGTGATGGCATGACAATGCAACATTGTACAAAAGCTAGAGGTGGGGGAGCCCAGGTGTATGAAGAGCTGGAGAGGCAATATTTGGGGTATATATAAATTAAAAAAGTAATTTTTAAAAAAGATTTATTTTATTTACTTTTTTATGTGTATGAGTACACTGTAGCTGTACAGATGGCC
>JADRCD010165299.1:71-11740 GCA_019843815.1 Montemys delectorum | reverse complement strand
CGCATGTATGTGTGGTGCGTGTGTGCGTGTGTGTATGTGTGGTGTGTATGCATGTGTGTGTGTGTGGTGTGTGTAGGGTGTGTGTGTATGATGTGTGTGTATGCATGTGTGGTATGTGTGTGTGCATGTATGTGCATGTGTGTGGTGTGTGTGTGCATGTGTATGTGTGTGTGTGGTGTGTGTGTGTGGTATGTGGTGTGTGCTCACAAGAATGCATACACATGCGTGTGTAGGTCAGAGATAACTTCCAGGTGTCAGTCTTTGCCTTCTACCCAGTTTGAGATAGGGTCTCTTGTTTAACCACTCCATTCACTAGGCTAACTGAGCTTCCCAGGATTTTCCCATCCCCGTCCCTCCACAGGAGCACTGGGGTTTTAGCTGCGTATATTGCCATGTCCCACGTGAAGTGGGTCCTGGAGTCTGAAATTGTCTACTCACACAGAAAACTATTCACTGAGCGCGATCACCTTTCCTGGAAGAAAAGTGTATAATCTCTTCCTCAAGTGCTCCCGCCATAGTGACACCATCTACCATTGTGACGTCATCACTATTGTGGTGCCATTTCACTATGAGGCCTCCATGAAAGTTGATCAGAAATCGGTACCGTGCTCTTGGACTTCCAGAGCCATCAATTAAAATTCTTTTTTTACATAAACTTCCCAGCCTTGGAGATTTTTGTTATAGCAGCAGAGACAGATTAATACGCAGGCTACTCCCAAGCCTACTGCTTTTCAGGGTCCCCACCCTAGGTGGGCACAGGTCCTTGGGTAGAGGGCACCTGAGTCTTATAACTATGGGAGACAGTAAATTCTGTTGTCCAAAGCGCCAGGCTCTTCCATGCTAAGGAAGGTTGGCCTGGTGGCACAGAGAAACCTAAGACCCTTGCAGGGGGAGTTAAAAGAGCCCTCTCCCCTGACAGGAGTGCTCATCCTCCTCAAATACCTAAAGCCCATTATTCTGCTTTGTGTAGGTTTTCCCAATAAATCCAGGGCCTGGCATGATTTACCAAGAGCCTTGATTATTGGCAACAGCAATCTCACTCACTCTGAGCAGAGCAGCGAGTGAGCTGTAATTTAGGGCCCGATTTGTATTGTTGGTTCCGCAGCAACAAACTCAGCAAATCATAAATTTCCTCCGAGATAAAAATGTGGAAACTGACAATATTTATGAACTCAGGAGACAAAAGGGGACTTGACCAGGCCTTTGATTTGTAACTGAAACTTCTCCTGGTGGCTCTAGCCAAGGACACAGCTTGCTGTCCCAGGCCCAGGAATTGGGTTCTGGCCAAGGCACAGGGAAGGAGGCAAGGTGAGTACACCAGGGGTGTCTTGCCCAGGATGCTTTGTGAATGCCAGCATCCAGGCGCCACCTTGCATCAGATACACAGCAGAGGCAGTCTTCAGATACAAGTCCCTTCACGCTGCCTCAGCCCTACTCGAGGACTGCCTTCTCAGGGAGGCCTTAAGTTTTAAGCTTATACCCTCTGGGGATATACTAAATATCACCTAGCCAGGAAAGGAACGGGAGACGTACCAAAAAGTCCCCCCTGACACTGGGGAATTGAGCAGAGATGCTATCAAGGGCATTTGATTGATATGCTTTTGCCTCAGATGATGACTGCCCACTGTGCTTCTCTTGCTGTGTTCTTTGCTCCTCTGTTAGTCAGTCACCAACCCCTGGCACGGATGAGGCTTGCCAAGCACTCCTCACTCATGCCTGCGGTGCCCTGTGGCCCCGAGAAAGTAATTTTCCTCTTGTCACTGACTAAGGAAAGCTAGGTCAGGCCCTCTCTCATTGCCTCCATTCCTGACCATGCAGTACCTAGTAGACTATGAACAAGAATGGCCCTGTAGACTCATATACTTGAATACTTGGTCATTAGGGAGTGTCACTACTTGAGAGGGATTAGTAGGTGTGGCCTTGTTAAGGAAGTGTGTCACTGGAGGTGGCCTTTGGGGTTTCAAAAGCCCAAGCCAGGCCTGGTGTCTCTGTCCTCATGCTGCCCAAGGATCCAGATGTAGATCCTTAAGCTACTTCTCTAGCACCATGTCTGCCTGTGTGCCACCGTTGCCAAGGTGATAATGGACCAACCCTCTGTCCTATAAGCTAGCCCCATTTGTATGCTTTGTTTTATAAGAGCTGCCACGGTCATGGTGTCTCTTGACAGCAATAGAAGATTGACTAAGACACAACCAGAACATAGGAAAGCCTCCAGCCAGAAGCCTGGAGGCCCTACAATGTCAGCGCCTGCTCTATACAGCCTCTGACATACTAACCAGAGTTGTTTGCAACTCAGCTGATCCCCCGCACAAGAAAATGGGTGTCGTGGTTTGAATAAAATGGTCCCCATAGACTCACAGGAAGTGGTGCTATTAAGAGGTGTGGCCTTGCTGGAGGAAGAGTGTCACTGGGGCTTTGAGGAGGTTTCAGATGCTCAAACCAGCCCAGTGTCACTCTGTCTCCCTGCTGCCTGCTGATTCAGATGCAGCACTCCCAGCTACCCCTCGAGTACCGAGTCTGCCTTCATGCCAACATGTTTCCTGTCATGATAACAATGGGCTAAACCTCTGAGACTGTGAGCCAGCCCAGTTAAATATTTTCCTTTAAGGGTTTCAGCGATCATGGTGTCTCTTCGCAGCAGTAGAACCCTTAACTAAGACAATGAGTGTGGTGGCCCAGACGCAGGGACTTCCTCCAGCCCTGCGGGGACTGCAGGGGGATGCTCACCAAGGCTACCCATCATGGCATCCAGCACAGTGGAGGCAGCAGTGGAAATCCCAGAGTTCTTAGAGTTGAGGTTCTCTGCAGCAGCGATGACGAGAGACAGCAGCATGGGGTGGATGCTCTCCTTCAGGACGGGAAGCATCTGTGCGAGGGATTCCAGGGCCCACTGGTTCACTTTCTTGTTGGAATCGTGAAGCCTTGGGGTAAAAGCATCAAAGACCTATTGAGGGAACAGAAATCAAGAGTTCGTGGGCTTAGGCAGAAGTCAGCTGGGACTCCTCCCACATCCCTGAAATGGACCCCCAGACCTGGGCTAGCCCATTCCCAGTGATGAGGAGCTCATCTCCTCGAAAGGGAAACAGGCAAAAAGAGGGACAGACATGCCTTCGCATGTCAGTCATCCAGCGCACTGAGGTAGGTCCTCTTCACTGTCGTCCACTGGGGACCTTAGCGACCCATGTTGCGGTTGCTGTTTTCATTCTCCAGTTTCCCACTGACAATGAAGGCTCACGGAGGAGAATGAGTCTCCTCAGATCACCCAGCTAGCGGGGAACTTGACTTAACCTGGGTTGCCAGCTGCCTGTCAGCAGCACTCCAAGGAAAAACAGGAAAAACCTTGTCCATCATTTACAGCCCAGTCACTGTTCAACCACAGGCTCTGATATCAAATATTATGCAAATAATGAACTGAGTGTAGCCCAAGTCTGGCAGAGGGACGAAAGCCACCCAGAAAAATCTCTGAGCATTCTAAAGATACACTCAAACCCTCAGCCACCATCTGCCTATTCTTTTACAAAGACCGTCTGAAAAGTGAGTGCTCAGGGGCTCCCTTTACATCCCTCCAAATCAGTTCAGAGCTCTCCAGACCACAGACAGGGAGAAATAAGGGAGGGTGTGCGTGGGTGCTCACCTGGACTAGGTTGGAGAAGTAAGGGAGGACTGTGTGCGCGCTCACCTGGACTACGTTGGAGAAGTAAGGGAGGACTGTGTGCGCGCTCACCTGGACTAGGTTGGCAGCCACGAGCTCTGGCTTAGTCTTGCAGTACTCAAGGAGTTTCCCAATGCCTTCCATCCGAGCCTGGAACTCTTTGGCCTCCAACAACCTGGTCAGATCCTGCAGCTGCTCTGCCATCTCCACACCGCCCCGCATGGAGGAGCGTAGCACCATCAGCGGTGGGCCATTGGAGCCAAGCCTAGGCGGAAGCAGGGGCTGACCCCTGGGGAAGAGCCCAGGGGAAGAACACATCTCTCATCCCAAGCTGCATCCCACTGCCAGGTAGGACAGAAACAGTGTATCTCCTACAGCTTAGACCAACCTCTGCCTCTCTTCTAAAAATGCTGCTTGGGGACACTGCACTTGGGGACTCTGGGCATCTCTTTTTCCTCAAAGTAAAGTTCTCTCTTCCTGGTTTTTACCTTTTCCTTTTCTGAGGACATGTAAAGAGTTGGGGGTAGGGAGGATAAGTGAGAGCATACCATGGACAGATGACTTGTCCAAGTGTTGAGGGAGAGGGGATCAACCCAGGGTCATGTGCATGCTAGACAAGTGCTCTGCCACAGAGAAGCCCAGCCCGCCACCAGCCCAGCTAGAATATATGTAACCTAAGGATAAGAGGAGATTCAAGATTCTGGAGGCCATCACATCCCACCTCTGTTGGTTCCCATATTCCGCCTCTAGGAACAGAGAGTATATCTACTCCTCACATCAGGATTGCCTCACATTGGGATAGAATGCCCATCAGAGCTTTCATGAGAAGCTCCACCCAGGATTCCCACCTCCCACACTTAGTTCAAAGCCAGGGTCTCAGAGCTCCTGCCCTACACCCAGGTCCCACCCAACAGGCTCCAATATCACCCACTCTATCGTTTGTTCATGGGGCTCACATTCTTGCCTACTGAACACCAACAGCTGTGTTGGGGTCCTGCGAACAAAGAGATGCACAGCCTTTGCCTTAAACATCTCACAAATAGATAGGAGACAGAAGAACGAAGAAGAGGGGGCAGCTTGTCCACCCTGAGAATACGGAGGCACCGTGTCTGGGAGAAGGTGACAGACAAGCTGCATCTTAGAGAATCAACACACAAGTCCTGGGTACTCAGGATAAGCAAAGACAGAACACAGCAAAGAAAGAAAGCATGAAGACAGGAAAGCTGGGAGCTGATCTAGTTTAGGGAGCGGGAGTTGAGGAGGAGGGTACAGGATGTCACTGAAGAGCTCAGCAGGACCTTCCCAGGCATCCTGCCAATGATCAGCTATAATCCTCACAGGACGTGGCAGAAGCGTTCACATTTCAAACAGAGGGTTCCTGTTTGGTTCTTAACTGTTCCCAATACACACCTTCCGGCCCTCAGGCCAGGTCTCCTTGACTGCCTGTGTCCAGATCTGCCTCGGAACTAGCCCCACGCTGACCAACCTAGCAGCTAAAGGACATGCTAACTTAAGTGAACGAAAAGATGCTGAGCCTAAACAGAGAGTCTGGCAGAGCACAGTCGCAGTCTCCTGGACTCAATATCTCTGGCAGATGTTGCCAAGCCAGAATTGGGTCTGTCTAAGAGGTAGGGGGGAGACTGTACCCTACAAATCCATCCATTACAAATGCAATGGATGAAACCCAGTTGCAGAAAGGCAACTTTCAGACATGCCCCAGTCCACAGCCAACCCCCATGGGCATGTAAGACACCATTGGCAGCTTTGGTCATGGGTCCCCAGAGTCACAAGAAGAGCCCTACCCCTCGTGACTAGGCAGCCCGTTCTCACACACCACCAGACTCTTCGACACCTTTCGACCTTTGGCAGATGGGAGTTCATGATTGTCTTGTATTCCCTTGAGAAACAGACAGAATGTAAGCCAAAGGGGTATGCCATACCAGTATAAAACATAACAAGAATGATAAATAAGCCTTCCACCTCGGAGCATCCCCAGATCACAATCTGGAGCCCTGAAGGTAAGTGGGTAGAGACTGCAATCTCCACTTAAGACGAGAAGGAATGGAGGTCTCAGAGTCTGAGACACATTGGGAAAGACCCCAGTATAAGCAGTGGAGACAGAAAGTACATTTAAGCCACCTGTCAATAGAACCCAGACTCATTCCCCGGACCTACAGGAGGGCTGAGTCGACCACTTGAGTTCCACCAGCTCACCCGTTGTTTGATGGCAGCCATGACTTTCCGTAGGTCATGAGATGGGAGGGACTGCTTCAGGAATGCATCAAACTTTGCATTTGCCATCAAGCTATTCACCATCTTCCGGCCATAAAACCTGCCACCGGGGAGAGAACAAATGAAGAAACAGCCACTGAGAGGCTAATAAATTCACTCTACAGCTTTAGACAACTTTCCCAATTATAATAGGAGAGCTTTGCATACTTCTAATTAGGAAAGCAATCCCTACCCAGTTAAAAATTAGATTCATAAAAGAACAAACATCATCCATAATGCCATTACCAAGAGGAAATCACTATTAAATTTTTATATATTTTCTTAGGGTTTTTTTCCCATGCATTTACATTTTAATAGATAGCAGAATTCATGGGCAACTTGTTTCCAGACTTTTCACTTTCTTATTAATCATCTTTTCAAGCTAAGTAATATTCTTCATATGTATCTTATTTTTAAGATTTTCTAAAAATTTATGTGTATGTATGTTTGTCAGAGTATATGTGTGTGCACAGGTACTGCAGAATTCAATACACGATGGCAGAACTCCTGGAGTTGTGGGTGATTGTAAGCTGTACTCTGTAATTACAGGGAATCGAATTTGGGTTCCCTGGAGGACTTCTCAGATGTACCCAACCACAACCTATCTCAAAGCATAAACAAGACACTATGGGCAGCTTTGGCCATAAACCTAAGAGCAGCCATACATCCCCTCCCTGGGAAAGTGCTCTTAACCAGTGACCATGACACTGGGGGGAACCGAGAACACAGCTGGAAGGAAAGAATCCACCCCCATCTATCTGATCATCCCTTTGCTAAACTCTGCGGACACTAAGCTGTGAGGCCAGGTCCTGACCAGTGGCTTGTTGCCTTGGCCACGCCCAGTCCCAAGTCCTAACCTACCTGGTGTCTTGGTTAGAGTCCTGGGCCAACCTCACCAAGTTGTGCACCAGCATGTCTGTGTTGTCTCTGGAGCCCGAGAGAAGCTTCTCTGCTCCGATCTGCTCTAGGACGGCCGAGAGATGCTTGGCGGTACATTTCCGGACTAAGGGGTTCCGATGGCTAAAAGAAAACAAGCATGGCCAAGAGGTTGGTGACAGGGTGGGGATGTGAGGGCCCTAGACTAACACACATGCAGATCTGTAACTGCAGACAATAGACCCATGTCCATGCCACGTCCATGACTTCAAAATCTCCCTCATATGACTGGGGCAGGGGGTTGGCCTTTGAGGAGTCATTCCTGATGACAGGGCTAAAGTTGATCACAGCATCAATGAGAGTGGGAAGAATAGCTACCTGAAGCTGATTGTCCCCAAAGGGGCCTATACACACCATTTGCAGGGCATTCGTGAGCCCAGGTACTCCAGTCTGTACATGAGGGTAGCCATCTTTATTCCACTCAGGGAATCCCTTCCCAACCAACGTCTGCTCTTCCCTCTCTAGTCCCACAGGCAGAGCTAGATGCTCACTCCAAGCTGGCACCTGCTAGGTCCCCTAGTAAGTATCGTTGTGTTCTTCGATCCCACCCCCAGTCAGGCTGTCAGGTCTTTGGAATCGGGAACCATGTCACCCTCTGTTGCATCTCCCAGGCTCCTGCTGGTACTCAGCACTTGAGTGATGCTTAGTGACAGTTGGGTAGATCTTTGGCCATTTAATGGGTGGAACCTGACCTCTGGTGAGAGAAACTCATCAAAGTGTTGCCTCTCCCAAAACAAAGCATCTGCTGTGCCCACTGACAACCAGGCAGCACTGGCATGCTCCACACAGACACGTCCGCAGTGCCCCCACTGTTGCGCACATAGTAGGGAACACCGGAGCCCTCCCTACTCAGTGTGACCCACAAATCCACACATGGCATTTAAAGCAGAGTCTGCACATAAGCAAAGAGACTCAGAGACTCAAACCCAGGCGTTTGAGGACAGTCTACACTGGTCCTTGTTGTCAGTGTTGTCAATTGTCACACCCTCTATTAGGTGCCACGCCGGGTTCACCTTACCCATCATCTCCCAACAACAGTGAGGAAGCTGAGGCATAGAGAAAAATCTAGCAAAGGCACCATTTCTCCCAAGTTCATTCGGCCACAGCCATGGTTCAGTAGTGTTAGGTAAAGCAGGCACTGTTCTAGAGGCTGTCTCATGAAGCTAGTCATTGACACCTCAGAACCACCGCAGGGGACAGACACCATTATTATCTCCACCAGCTGAGGAAGCAAAGGCCTAGAGAATCCAGGTCACGGCACTCAGGAGCAGCCGATACTTGGCAACAGTTACTGGTACAACAGCCAGGGTCTGCCAGCAGGTACAGTGGGCTCTAGGTAGGCTGAGAGGTGCATGCCTCGGAGTGATGAGTAGGGAGGCGTTCTCTTTTGTGGAAGGTAGGGCTTGGGAAATGCCTTTCGCTTTCCTACTGATTTGGTTTTGACTTGAGGGGAGGTGAATCTGGGTCTAACAGTAGCTCACCTCTTTCCCCTGAGAGAGGCCAGTTTTGTTTCTGGTCAACATTTCATCAGAAAGAAACACAGCTCCCCTGAGAGGGGCAGGAACCCCAAGGGCACAGCTGAGGCTGCTTCTACAGCCCTGTCTCCCAAGCGTTACCATGACCACCATGCACTTCCCAGCAGAAGCAGAACAACAGCATCCTCTCCTTCCAGCCATGCTTACCACATTCTCTAAAGACTGCCTAGGAAGGTCAGCAGGCGCCCACAGGATACAGGGTTTTGCTCCTTCTGCTAAATGTGTAAGGCACTTTTGGTGAAGCCTGGCGTGGATGCCTCAGCATGCTGACATACACAGACATAGATACACACACACACACACACACACACACACACACACACACACAGCATCCCAAAAGACCCTTAAGAGCTGCAGTTTCTGCTTCCCATATGCTTGGGCCTTTCCCCTGACACACACACCCAGACAGCATATACAAGACACCTGCAGGTGTGAGGGTCACCAGCGTCCCCTGACACACACAGAGAGACAGCACACATACTAGACACCCGCAGATGTGAGGGCCACCAGTGCACGGGCAGGGGTCACGTTTTCCACCATGGCGCCCAGAGCCCGGTTGGCTGCCCGCTGGATGAACTCGCTGGTGTTCCCCATCTTCTGCAGAAGGCAGCGGACAATCTCCTCAGCCTCCTGGTCCATGTTCTTCTTCAATGCCCGGAAGAGGTCTCCCAGGGTGCTGATGGCCAGGCGGGATACCTTGGAGCGGAGGTTGGTGACCTTGGAGAGAGAGGAGAGAAGGGGCCTCCAGGTCAGCTGTACCTTCCCAAGGGCTCTGAAGATACTGTGTGGCCCCTCTGCCACTTTCTTCTCACATATGCCAAGGCCCTGATCTCATCCCTTGCCACACTGGAATTTAGAAACCTTCAGCATCTTTGGTCAGACCATCCCATGCCGTCACGATCATACCTACTTTACTATCATTGGAACTAATAATTCCATTTTCGACAGACTGGAATTTGTATATTTTCTTTAAATTTGCCATGTCTCCCACAGGTCCATGCTGTGAACACTTGTTCCCAAGTTGGTGGCACTGCCTTAGGAAGATGGGGAACATTCAGGAGATGGAGCCTAACCAATGGAAGTAGGCCACCATGAGCAGCCCCCTTGATGTTCTAGCCTGTTTCCACTGGGCTCTCTGCTAGCTGTATCTGCCCACTGTGCGAATAAGGTACACAGTGCACTCCTACCACCAGGCACAGAAGCATTCCCAGTTGCCACGCCTCCCCTGCCGAGATGACGGGCTGAAATCCCCCTGAGACTGTGAGCCAACATAAATCTTTCCTCCGGGTGCTTCTCTCCATAGTTTTGCCACAGTAGCAAGGAAATATCTAATGTGGTGCGTTCACAGAAATGGTCCGCCTCTGCTCTTCACAGCACACTCACGCTTCAGGAGCAGAAACCAACCCTCAACCACACGACGCGGTCCAGTCAAGAGCCAACACCATGGTCTCTGCATCACAACTGTCCCGCCCTCGCTAGGACACTCTGTCCCCAAGACTGTAGAGTGGCCTCTACTGGGATCAAGCTCAGGTTACAGTCTTTCAGGACAGGACCTAGGCTGAGATCCAAGCTTTGGGAAATGCTACGCCAGCCCCGAGGTTGAGAATCAACCCAGAGCACTCCATCCTTCCTTAGACACTGCAAGCACAAAAAAACAATGGGCAGTGACAAACAAGAACGCACGACTCCAAGTGTTACAACTCCCGAAGGTTATAAGATAAAGAAGACCCAGTTCTCAGTGCTGGCATCTGAGGGATGGGTAGCAAACTCCCACTTCAGGGGCTGGAGGCTGATGAGCAAGCTCCAGAGAGCCATAGTCTCTCACAGCTGCTGCGCAACTCACCTGAACCGGGAAAGGGTATGTATGGATTAGGGAAGAAGCAAAGTACAGAAGCCGTGGGCAGGCCTCACCTCTGCAGCCACTGCCAAGGACACATCATGCAGCCGTGTACCGAGGACCTCCGAGTGACAAGCTGCCAGGCGCTGGATGTTCGCCAGGCCCTTCTCCTTCATTTGCCTGAGAAGCAAGGCCAGGCCTGTCACAGGAGGGGAGGGGGGGAGGTGTCCTGTTTCTCTGCAGACAGCTCCCAGCAGGGTGTGATTCCAAGGCCTCAGAAGCAGGGATTCTAGGGGTGACGCCCTAGTTTGGAATCCTAGCTAGCTGGTCAATGCAAGCTGTTTTGTGGACTCTTGGCTGGCCCTCCACTCTGGCCACCCAGGATCTGTTTGGGTCTTTGACACAAGATAGACAATGCCAAGAAGTTGTTTAAAATGGGGCCTAAACATTAGAAGGCTTCTGCAAGTGTTCTAGGCCACTCATCACTGCTTTACTAGTGACCATTTGCATCATGGGGGGGGGGACCCCCTCGTATTAAATGATTTAGATAGCGATATATCTTTGTTAGGCGAATGCTTGCCTAATATGCACAAGGTCGTGGGTTTGGCCCGCAGAACCACATAACTTGCGAGTGGTAGCACATGCTTGTTATCCCAGCGCTCAGGAGGCAGAGGCAGAAGGAACAGAAGTTCAAGGTCATTCTCACTGAGTTCAGGGACAGTCTGGGATACATGAGAACCTGTTTTAAAATGCATAAATTAAACTTGATTTAGAAAAAATACAGCTCTGACTTTCGTCGTTCTCTTTGTTCTGTATTCAGATTCCTACCAACCATGCCTGACTCCAACATGTCACAGAACAGTACACGGGAAGGCTTGGAAGGGCCCAGGGCATGTGCAAGAAGCTAGAGGTACCAGACATATGAACCCACATATGTGCATGCATACACACACACACACACACACCTTCCGTGGCAGCAGATCCTAGGGGTGAGGGAACCAGGAAGTTGGGGGGCAGGAGATCTTCTGGAGCCCTCCTAAATACCACCCCTACACAGACCAAGCCACAGGGCATACAGTGAAGACCCTTCCTCACCAGTCATTGCTGTTGAGGCACTGGAGGGCATCTGTCAGTCCCAGCTCTGGGTTGGAGAAGGGCCTCAACTCCCTGAGAGCCCGAAGATCCATCTCCTCCTCTTCCTCCCATTCAGGGGAGCCCAAGGTAAGCACAGCAGGTAATGAGTTAGCTGGATTAGAGGGAGACAGCAAGCATCACCCAGGAGGGCAGAGAGGTGCACACGGAAACACACACACACACACACACACATACACACACATACACACACACATACACACACATACACACATACACACACACATACACACACACATACACACACACACACACACACACACACACACACACACACACACACACA
>JADRCD010165297.1:0-10451 GCA_019843815.1 Montemys delectorum | reverse complement strand
TGTGTAGCCCTAGCTGTCCTGGAACTCACTCTGTAGACCAGGCTGGCCTCGAACTCAGAAATCCACCTGCCTCTGCCTCCCAAGTGCTGAGATTAAAGGCATGTGCTACCACCGCCCAGCCAGGTTTAACTTCTTAAATTAGAGATGCCATTAATCTTTCCCTTTGTTAAGAACTTTGCATTGCTTTCTAGATTCCAGATGGGCCCAATCTTTTGATACTGTGATATAATGTTGTCAACTAAAATGTTTATGTTTGAGACCAGCACAGATAGAGGTTTTTAAAAAAAAAATAATAAAACCCATGTTTTAAGTAAATTTACAATTTTGTATTGGGCTGTCTTCCTCAATACCCTAGGATAGACATAACCTGGGTCTTTGGTTAGTCATACTTGCTAGAGTTTTCAAAATATGATATATTGACATACATTTTAAGTGTCCTAGCCTTATATCCACCAAGCCCCTTTATTTCATATTGGTTGTCTATTTTCTGACCATGTCATATTGCTTTGTGCTTTGACATTTTCACACATGATATTAACACAGTCTAGAAAACTTCATTTTCTTAACTATAAGTATGTCCATTTTCACCCTCTAAACCTTTGCTCTACTACCAACTTTTTCTAGACACCTTCCTGGTATATAGTCATTACACTGTTCTTCCTTGTAGGTGGTGGTGGTGCACACCTTTAATCCTAGCACTCAGGAGGCAGAAACAGACAGATCTCTGTGTGTTTGAGGCCAGCCTGGTCTACAGAGTGAGTTTCAGAACAGCTAAGGCTATACCAAAAAACCCTGTCTTGAACCCTGCCTCCCAAATGTCCTTTCTATAGACTGATGTGTGCAGACTTGGTGTACACCACAATGATACTTATTAAATCTGGAGGATCCGGATGCTGACATTTTCTTGTGCCTTACTAGATTTGAACAGTGGTTGGTAGGTCACCTGGCATCCAGTACATTTTTTGGAATGGATGAATCAGTGGGAGCTTCTTGAGAAGTAAAGACTAGTCAGGAACTAGGTTGGGAAAACCAGGGAAGCTGAACAGTAAACATGTTCTCTGTTTGATTAAAGACCTGGAGAACTAAAGAAAATATGAGATTACAAATGTGTTCTGGCCAAGAATTGGCATATGCATTATGTTATAGGAATGGCTTTAAAGTTACTAAAGTACAGTAGATGCTATTGTACTTTGCAGTGCTCCAAGAAGGAAGGATATCCAGGGCAAAGACTATGAGGCAAGAGCTAGAATATACAGAAAGCTGGTGTGGCTGGAGCACTGTAGAGATGGCATTGTACACTGAATTGTGTCATCCACCCCAGGCTTGAAGCCATGAGACCTAGTATGCTATAATGTAGTTGGAGATGATATTTAGAGAGGTGATTTTTAAAAAATTATCATGTTCAATAGTAGGATGTTTATTCTTTTGAGCACTCATAACAATGACATTAATATGGCTTTAATCCAGTCTGAATGATGTTCTTATAATGTACAGGAAGAAGAAAAATGAGGAGGAGAAGGAGGAAGAGGAGGAGGAAGAAGAGAAGAAAGAGGAGGAGGAGAAAGAGTAGTAGTAGCGGTTTTGGAGACAAAGGCAGTCACCTTTGGGGTGCATGTACAGAAGACAGATCATGTGATAATCCAGCAGGAAGGTGGCCACCTGGGAGTCATGGACAGAGGTCTCAGTAGAAAATGAGCCTGATGACACATTGATCTTAGTCCTCCAGAACTACAAGATTAGACAGTGGGGAAAAGAATTTATAGACTCTGTGATTACTATGTGTGAAAATGTCAAGACACAAAAGTATGGCGTGGACAGATAAAGGAATGCGTATGCTCAAGCCTCCAAGTCCATGATACTTTGTGAGGCATCTGTGGCAAACTGACAGAACCAAAGGAAAAAAAATCAAGCTAGAGGAGTGCTAGGAGTCCACGGGGTCAGATTACGCTCCTAGCTCCTGTGCTCTTGCTGTCACCACTGCCAACTCTCTGGAGCTAGCCCCCCAGCATCTGGCTTGCTTGTCCCACAAGCCACTAGTTTCCTCGATGCTATAATCCCCTGTAACTGGGCCGTTCTACACTCCTATAAACAAATAGATCCACCATCCTCACAATTTGATAACACAATACCCAGTAACCTGGTAAAATCAAGACTCTTAAGCTTATAGTTAATCAATTAGGTTTATGTATCAATAAAATCACAACTTACAGGATGCCAATAAATAATTTCAGAGCCAAAGGGGAAAAAAAATCAAGTTAGAGGAGTGCTAGGTGTTTGAGACAAAAGAACAGGAGGGATTAATTTTGCATGGCTGCTGGAAGGAAAAAAGTTTTAATTTTGACAAATGGGAAGCCGTTGAAATGTTTGGAGCAGGTCACTAATATGGTCTCACTTTAACCCTTATGCACCCTGGGACTTGAATATAGCAGGCTCATCTTGTTAAGGCAGTCACAACTGTCAACAGTGTAGGAGAGAAAGGGCAGAGAAGACTGAAGAAGAGAACACTGGGAGAGCTTTCCCACTTCCATTTACAGCTGAGAGTTTGCAGACCTGGAAAGGTAACCTGCTTGATGTGACACAATAATTGTACAGCCGTCATAGACTCAGATCTTTCTGACTTTCTGCTAGGAGAGAGGTGCTTTTGATTTCTTGTGTTAAAAATGCAGGTTTGATGTCCTGATATTTTAGGAAAGCTGGATTTCTCCCTTTTTAGAAATATTAACATTAATGAGTTTTAATGGCCATGGAATACATGGTGATACTCAGCTGCTCACTCATGATTCCATAACCCAAGGACATGTAGCTGGAAAGACTCTTAGGAACAAATGGAAATTTTTCATGGCTCTAGTCACATCTGCTTCCATGGGTGCCCTTCATGGCACATCATTTTACTGGAAGGACAATTTTCAGAGATGATAATGTGAAGAACTGACCTCTAAACCAGTGTCCAGAGTATTAGCAGGATAACCTCCTGGTTAAAAAAAGAACCGGCAGTGTATGTGAATTTATACATGTATATGCACATTGCAATATATTGTATACTATTTGTGTATAATGTGTATATGTATAAAACATGCAGATAATAAAAATGTTTAATAATATAAATTTGCTGTATAAAAATCTACAGATGTACAGTCTACTGAGTATGGTTGTGTAGAGGTCTGAGTTCAAATCACAATTATAGCTGTTAGCTAAGTATGAAGTTGGAGGTATTGCTAAAATTCAGCAAGATAAAGTTTCTTATCTCAAATAAAGGATAGTAATCAGAATAATTGTGGTCATTAAAAAAGTGGGCATAAAGTAGTTAAGACAATGCCCAGACCTCAATAAATGTTTAATAAAGGTAGCTTTTATTAACATAGATGTATTATTGTTTGTTCCTTCCATTTACTTTGGGCTTACTCTTCTTTTTCTGATTTCTTAGTGAAACTAAGACAGCTGACTTGAGATTCTCTCCCTTTTGTAATGTAAACACTTGTTTAGAGTTAGTAGCCTTTTGAGCCCTGCTCCAGTGGCAATCTGTTACTTTTGATATGTTGTTTGCTTAATCCCATTAGACCCATACATCTCACAGGCTTTGAGAGTTCCTTCTTGCCTTACAGGTAATTTCCAGATATTTAGAGTATTTACGTATTGCTGTTTTAAATATACATGTCTGCTGCTTAATTCGTTTACTTCTCTAAGGTTTAGAGACCATAGTTGGTGTGTCAACTTACACAAAATATTATCTGTCCTATTAACTCTGTGCCCTTGCCAAGGATGAGCATGCCATTGTTGGATGTAGGTAAAAGTGGTTAATAGCAACATTCAAATCTTCTATGTCTTTGCTGATTCTCTCCTTTCATGATCAATTACAAAAAGGGGGTGCCTAACTTACCTACTATAAGTGGTAGAACTATAAAATGCCATGTATTAAGGCAGTGGCCTCAGCTTTTTAAAAAAAACTAACACATTGATTGTTTAGCAATATTATACATGTATATAGTGAGTTTTAGTCAATGCTTCATTCCATTAACCTCTCTCATTCCCTTCTCCCATCAGCTTTCCTCTGATCAGCACTGATGTGGTATGACTATTGACATATTTTTGTTACTAATTTTAGAAATCTATAAAGTGGTATGTTTCAGACACTAGATAGTTGACTACCTGAACTAAATACATTAACATCTTTCCTATATACTCTAGTTGTTGGTTTGAACCTGAAATTCCACATACCCCCGCCATAAGATTGTATTTGAATAGCTATAGTATATTTTGAAGGGTGTTGTCTTAGTCAGGGTTTCTATTCCTGCACAAACATCATGACCAAGAAGCAAGTTGGGGAAGAAAGGGTTTATTTGGCTTACTTCCACATTGCTGTTTATCACAAAGGAAGTCAGGACTGGAACTCAAGCAGGTCTGAAAGCAGGCGCTGATGCAGAGACCATGGAGGGATGTTCCTTACTGGCTTGCTTCCCCTGGCTTGCTCAGCCTGCTCTCTTATAGAACCCAAGACTTCCAGCCCAGGGATGGCACCACCCACAAGGGGCCCTACCCCTTTGATCACTAATTGAAAAAATGCCCCACAGCTGGATCTCATGGAGGCTCTTCCCCAACTGAAACTCCCTTCTCTGTGATAACTCCAGCCTGTGTCAAGTTGACACACAAAATCAGCCAGTACAGGTGTGGATGATCTAGGAGATGAGGCCTGGCCTGGACCATAAGTCACAGGGAGCAGGCCTGGCTCCTGCCCACATCCACATCTTCATGCTGTTCTATGGCAAAGAAAGAACCTCTGTCCCATATTCATGTAGCCATAGATGGAGGCTTCCCACCACCGTGACACTCCCACTACAATGAAAATATATTTTCTGGACACAAATATTTTTTCAATTTTTGTTGAAGTTCCCAGTTTTGAATGAGTCATCTCTCCTTTTGTCTGTACAAAATCTTCCTTTAACTTATTTCTAAAAAGGTACTTTCACCATATAAAGAAATCTCTGTTAGTTTTTTCTTTTTTCTTTTCTGTAATTTAAACATATCTTTCTATTGTTATTTGGATTGAATAGTTTTTTATAAGAAAGACAGACATGTTATTTTTGTTTCCGTTTGTGATAGCTATACAACCCCTCCTGTTGTTTTTAAGATTTTATCTCAATTGCTATCTTATCCCTGGCTTCATCATTTTTCTTGGCTTCTTTGCTGAGATTTACTATTCTTAGATTCTTTGAATTTCTTGGTTCTTCACTGTCTTAGGGTTTCTATTGCTGGGATGAAACACCATGACCAAAAGGAACTTGGGGAGAAAAGGGTTTTATACTTCTAGCTAACAGTCCATCACTGAAGGAAGTCAGGGCAGGAATTCAAGAGGGCAGGAATCTGGAACCATGAACTGAAGCAGACACCATGGAGGTGTGCTGCCTACTGGCTTGCTTTCATGGTTTGTGTAGCCTGCTTTCTTATAGGATCTAAATCACCCACCAAGGGGTGGTGGCACCATCCCCATTGAGCCCTCCCAAATCAATCAGCAGTCAAGAAAATGCAGCCATAGATTTGCCTACAGGCCAATCTTATGGAGGCACACCCAGCCACAGTTTCTCAGTCATAATTCATTCTTCCTAGTTATGTCTTGGTCCTTGTCAAGTTGATTTAAAAAAAAAAAAGAATCACATTTGGGTTTCTAGTTTTCATAAAATTTCATAAGTTTTGGCCTTCACTCTTTAAAGTTTTTTGTTGTTCCTAACTCCTCCTGAAATTTCTGTTACATGGATGTTAGTGTTATTGTCAGTGTTACTGTCCCATATCTCAGTGATGCTTATATTTTTGTCTTTTGGGATGTTTAAGCTTTACATTCAAGTTCACTGATGTTTTCTTTATGGTATCTAGTCAGGTACACACCCCTGAAGAACATTTTATATTCAGTTTATTTTTGGCCTACAGACATTTCTTAGTATTCTCATATTTTCATGCTTCCTCTTTATCATGTCCAGTTTTTGCATAACATTTTTGAACATACAGGTAATATATACAATAAGTGTTTTAGAGTCTGTATCTGCTACCTTAAGCATCTTGGCCTTTTTCCCTTTCTGTTCATTGACTTCTTCCTACATTCCTGACCTTGTTGTATTCTTAAAACAATCTTAGCAATCATACTGTTGTTCAGTTTGAGCACACAGTTGAGTTACTTGGAAGAAGCTGGATCTTATCAGAAGTTATTAATCTAGAAATACCTTACCCCCATGACTAAAATAGTGGCCCTCTGAGGATTTGACCTCATGTTTATTGAACTATGAAATATTTCCCTTCTTGGCCTTGGGATCATAAATGAACGCCAGCTCTATGCGTACCTCAAGGGTTTTGTAACTCATCTCTTTTATCCTCTTACTCCTCAGGCTCAGAAAGCTGCCTATTATGAACATCCACATTGGACCTCAACTTGTGCCTTCTGTGTATCTGAAGAGCTCTTCTCTTTCTTTGTTCAGCTTTCTTTATTCTGGTACCCACTCCTCCAATCATACCCACTTCTTGGTTTCTCTAAAAATCTGCCTTCATTTCATCATCTTATCTGGATAGGTAAGCCTTACATGCATCCCGGTCAGCTTCCCTGAAGCAGCCTAACTGCCATAAGCACAAGGCTTTGAGGTAAAGAATGTATCCAGTACTTAGTACTGAAAGACTCATATTCTAGGACCCCTCTAAGTGACAGGCAAAATGGGATAGCTAGGACAGTCACCCCCTTTATATCACCTCATGATTTTCCTGTATTGTAGGGAATCACAGCACTATACTCTGGTTCAAAATGTGAAATTTATATGTGTGTGTGCATGAATTTGTGTACAAGTGTATGTGTGTGTAATTTTCTTTCATTTTTCTAATTATGACAATTATTAGAGTTGTTACTACATTTTGACCAAAATATAAGTACCCTGGTTTGTTTTTAAAGTTATTTATTTCATGTGGAATATAAATTGTATAAGACAAGAGTAAGAGTGTAAGGATCAAACATTTAATGCTACTACTATTTTCTTAGATGATGGTGGCCCAAATATCATGTCTTATATGAAAACAAAAATTTGAAAAATACATTGACCAAGTCAAGGCCTATAAGGGTACTTCCAATACGTTGTACCATAAATGTTCCCAGAATCCAATGATTAAGGTACTTAACCACTCTCAAGCTGCTGTTGGAAAGTGATGGAACATTTAAGAACTGGGTCCCACAGTCTGGTATGATGGTATATGCCTAGAATCAAAGCCCTTGGGAGGCTGATGAAAGATGATTGTGAGGTTGAGGTCTCTGCCATAAGTTTTAAGCCTGCCTGGGATGAAGAACCAAAATTAGAGAAATAGTGATGAGATGTATTAGGCCGTGTGTAGGTGAGTGTGGATGTGACTGCAGAGAGGGAAAATCAGTCTTATTCTCTTTTTCTCCCTTTTGTTTTCAGACACTGGGGTATAGGGGTGGTTCTGATGCTGTCCTGTTCCCCAGTTGGTTCTTGATCTGTCAGTAAAGAAGCCATAGGCCAATTGCTGGGTGGAAAGAATGGGCAGGACTTCAGGGTCTCTGGAGGAAGAGAGATAGATTCAAGGGAGGAGAGGAGAGTTAGCCAGGCTTCTGATGGAGAAAAGTTGACCAGACTGTGAATTCTCAAAATGGAGAGACCACAGAGGCTGCTCCTACAGGATATAACTGAGCAACTAAGGTTAGGGCAAGTGAGAGGTGTGGAGATAAGAATATTGAAAAGGGTATGCTTTTCCAGGCAGGAGATAGCACTCAGCAATTGTGTCCAAAGGCAAGTTGAAAATGAACAAATTGTGTGTGTGTGTGTGTGTGTGTGTGTGTGTGTGTGTATGTGTGTCTTTTATCTGTGGATTCAAGGGAAGCTGGATGCGGCCTGTTCCCAGAGCATAGGCAGGATAGCAGCAGCTACACACAACACTGGGGTTAGTGGTTTTCCTGTCTCATGTCTACTGTGATTGGCTGCCTCACCTCAGGTCCCAGAGCAACATAGACAATTGGTCATGAACCTGAATCTCCAAAACTGAATAAAGCTCCTCATTATTCTTTCAGTAGCCGACTACCTAACACATTGGTTAGAGTGAGGGAAGGCTGACTAACATCTTATTCAAGTGCTTTTTATAGATTGACATATTTTTTTTGAGGATCTCACTACGTATTCTGGCTAACCTTGCAATGTAGCCCAGAATAGCCTTAAACTCACAGACATCCCTCTGCCTCTGCCTCCTAAGTGCTGGGACTGAAGACATGTGCCACCACTCTCTTAGATCAATTTTAATAATTCAAGAATTATGAACTTAACAGCTCTGTCATAATCAAGCTTATATTTTTAGACTTTGTACATGGGCACACCTAAGACCCATATCAATGGGATAGAAAAATCCAGTAACTAGGGAGAAACATGGAATAAGTCAACTGTTTACAGAGGGAGTAGAGTAAGGGATTACATTTTGGGTCACAAAGGATGGACAACCACAGTATCCCCATGAAATGGAAGTTCTTACTGACTCTATGGTAATGAGTGTTGAATAGGATAATATTTATCTATGCTCAGGCTTCTTTTCACATCTGATATTTTCCTAACTACTCAATCATGTTCAAAAATCCCTGCTAATCTTCATTATGTAGGAAGCTGGACATTATTACTGAACATCACTGTTTTAACCAGAGTTCTGTGGGTTAGGGCATGTTTTACTGCTTATCTCAGGATGACTGAATATGGACCTGCTTATTGGGTCTAGAGGAGAGTGATTACATACAGGGCTCTCAGATGAGTATAGACTTGAATTTGGATTCCTTGAAGTTGAGGAATTCAACCTCAAGTAACAAAGGTCTCTTCCTTCACCCTCAAGAAAGAGACAAGATCTTGTCCTGTTTTGAAGAAGAGGGTGTGCACACATGTGTGTATGTTAGACTGCATATATGTTAGACTAATGAGGAAGATAAATGTCCTAAAGCTTCTCATCATTAACCAACAACATAGAAAGCTCTTTGTCAAAATATCTGCCAGGAAGTCTAAGCAAATCCACTCACATGATAGCAGATCTTTTCTGAATGGGATGAGAGAGAAAAGTGTGGTGATTGGAGGTCTGGTTTAAGAAGAGGTATCAGATCCAAAGGAAAAGGAGAACAGAGATGGGTAACTTTAGACCTTTATCAAGGGCTTCCATACTCATTTACAATTGATGAAGAATAGAGAGAACAAGCGACAGAAGATTTTGTTGTTGTTGTTGTTGCTTGGATTTTTTAAATACTATAGTTGGGAATGCTAAAAAACAAAAGAAAACACAAAAGAAAACACAAAACAAACAAATATACATACAAACCCATACACATCTAAAACACATCTCTATTAAAAGTCAACATCTTCCTCTGGTCGTTTTTCTGTCTGTTTCTGAGATAAATGGTCTCACAGTGACCAAAATTTGGGAAATGGCATAGAATAAGTTTCTGTGAAGAAAATTTCCCACTAAGAATATAGGACTGCAATGAGCAACTTATGAGTCTACAGGTTCTTTCAGGAAAAGAGCTCATTTAATAGATGCAATTGTCGAGTTCCTTCTGGTCTGTCTGGGCTGGTGTCCAGAGTAGACCATGAGTGCAAGCTTTGCAGCCAGTCCTACAACACCCAGAGGACGCTCCACTCCCAGGTGCTCTGACACACCCAGGATCAGAAGTGAGGAGGAACTAACTTCTGTCCCAACACTGGGAGTAACTGGGACCATCGGGACCAGGCACACAGGAACTCCACCAGCCCAATGACTTGGGTTCCTTCCGGTCTGTCTGGGCTGGTGTCCAGAATAGACCTTGGGCAAGCTCCACAGCCAGTCCCTTAAAACCCAGAGGAAGCTCCACTCCCAGGTGACCTAACAAGCCCAGGATCACAGGATCCCAGAATCACAGGATCACAGACACAGCTTGACTCTGAGGAGTCCTGACACAACCAGGATCACAGGAAGGACAGGCTTCAGTCAGATTTAGCAAGGGCAGGTAGCACTAGAGATATCCAGATGGCAGGGGGTGGGAGGGAAGCGTAAGAAAATAATACAAACCAAGGTCACTTGGCATCATCAGAACCTAATTCTCCCACCATAGCAAGTCCTAGACACACCATTACACCGGAAAAGCAAGATTCAGATATAAAATCACTTCTCATGGTGATGATACAGGACTTTAAGAAAGACAAAAATAGCACCCTCAAAGAAATACAAGAGAACACAGGTAAACAGCTAGAAGCCCTTCAAGAGGAAACACAAAAGATCTTCAGGAAAACACAATCAAGCAGGTGAAAGAAATGAGCAAAACCATCCAGAACCAAAAAATGGATAGAAATGATAAAGAAAACAGAAAGAGAGACAACCCTGGCCATACAAAACCTAGGAAAGAAATCAGGAATCATAGATGCAAACATCACCAACAGAATACAAGAGATAGAAGAGAGAATCTCAGGGGC
>JADRCD010165267.1:0-14141 GCA_019843815.1 Montemys delectorum | reverse complement strand
TTTTTTTTCTTTTTTTTTTTTTTAATTAGGTATTTTCTTTATTTACATGTACATTTTCCCTTTCCCATTTTCCCCTCCAAAACAAACAAACAAACAAACAAACAAAAACAAGAACAAACCCCTTTTGCCTCCCCCCTCCCCATGTCTGCCACCCCACCCTCTCCCACTTATTGGCCCTGGCATTCCCCTACACTGGGGCACAAAACCTTCACAAGGCCGAGGTCCTTTACTCCTATTGATGATCGAATTTGCAATCCTACAATATACCTGCTGCCAGTACATTCAGTCCTACCCTGTATAGTCCTTGATTGGTGGTTGGGTCCCTGGGAGCTCTGAGGGTACTAGTTAGTAATTGTTGTTCGTCCTAAGGGGCTGCAAACCCTTCAGCTCGACCATCTTAATACACACACCATTTCTTAAATGAATGTAACCTGTTCTCTGTAGGCTGAGAATAAAGTCACATACTCAAGTAATAAAAAAATATCAAAAAACAAAACAAAACAAAAAAACAAAAAAAAACCAAAAAACCATTATAGAAGGCCAATACCTAAGGGAATCATGCTTCATGTTTCTTTCTCATTAGTCAAATTTCAATGGTTTTATTCTCAATCCAAGTGTACTGACCTGATAAATATTTTCAATGTATGGTAATAATTATTAGTAGTTATATGATTAATCAAGTGCTTGTTCTTGAGAAAACAAAAATAAAATGTGTGTATTAGTCAATGTCATCTAGAAGAACTAAATAGACTGAATAGAGATATTGGGTTTATTAGAAAGCCTTACAGCCTGTGCTCCAGCTAGTTCAGCAAATGACTGCCTTTTAGCAGAAAAAAACCCTACTAGTTGTTCAGTCCGTGAATCTGGGTGTCTCAGCTAGTCTTTAGTATACTTCAGGATCCAAAAGAAGTAGGCTCTTCTTATCAGTGAAGGGACGCCCCAGCAGCAGGATATATAAACATGCCAGTAAGAATGAGAACATCAGGCGCAAAAAAAAAAAAAAAGTCTTTCTCCATGTCCTGTACAGAAGCTGCCAGGATAAGATATGGTTCAGATTTAGGATGGGTTTCTCAACCTCAAATGATCCGACTTAACATAGGTCTTGCTACCTAAAAAGATCCAATTAACTAAAATTCTCCCACAAGCATGGCCAGTTACTTGGGATTTTAGTTAATTCCAGTTGTACTAAGTTGATAACCAAGAATAGCCATCACAAAATGAGAATAATGTTGACTGTTTGAAGGTATGCACCCTGATGCTTTAGTCTACTTTCTTTCCAGAGTTACTTTTTCTACTTATGAAATCATGTTCATTTTATTTTAGGGAAATCAGTAAGTGTACCTTTTCTTTGCTCTCTTATTACATTCATCCCATTAAGATAAAATTCAATTTAATCTTATATTTAATAGGATTCCATGTACTCATTTAGTTTCTAGAGCACATAGAATACCAAATTTAAACCAACCCTGTGCTTATGAAGTTGTTGCATAGTCTTCATGATGATATCAATGAGATATTGAATATATAGAGTGATAAAATAACACTTCAACACCTGGTCACATAAACAGTAGTTTTCTTTCTTCCTTTAACTTCAGCTTCATGTAAATGCATTAGCACAATTTTCTGTCCTGTGTCATACTCCCAAGATTCATCAATTAAATATTTCAATGCCCCCTTTTAAATGATGTATTGTGTTTCTAGCATTTAATAGCTATTCAAAGTAGTAGTATCCCCAAAATGTCCACATTCTAACCACAGTAGGTTTCATGGAAACAGGATTGTGTGGTTAATAACTGTCTGCCTTTAGGATAGGAGACCTAGGTGATCATTCTGCCATCACAGGGGCCCATAACAGTGGGAAAAAGAAAAAGAGGTGGAGAGTCAGAAGGGAATGAGTTAAGAATGAATGACCCTAAGAGTTGATTGTTTCTGGCTTTGAAGATGAGCAAAATGGACCAGGAACCGAGGAATGTGGGGGGACCCTAAAGCTAGAGAGAATAAGGACAGGGATTCCATGGGGTACCCTGGCTTGGTTTGGAGAGACTTAGCATTAGACTTTGGAAGTACGTGTGGTTAATAAGACACAGACTTCTTTCAAGCCTTTGAGGGTGTGATAATTTGTTACAGCATCAGTGACACACAACAGATCAGCAGTATTGGATAGTCATTGCTTTAAATTACTTCAAAGTCCTTTAATGCTTTGGCCTCTTGTTTCATTTTTCTGGTCACACTTCCTTCCACAATAGGAGATTTAGGTAAGTCTGAATAGACTAAGGTTGGAGTCATGGTGTCACGATACTAATGTTCTCTCCCTGAGACCTGGATGCCCTTGAAGTCTCAGCCTGTTGAATACGAGTGAAGATCCATCCTCAGCATTGGCTGTCTTCTACTCATACTGTTGGGTTCATAATGGACATCCTAAGCAGATCCACTTAATTTGTAAGCATAGTGAATTCTTATGATCTTACTGAAGACAATATCCAACAAGTGTTATAGTGAAAATTGACATTTTGTTCTTGAGAGAAAATTTTAGGAACCAAAGGTTTAAATGTAGTGAAATTTTTACTAACTCACTAAAATCCTTTAAAAAAATCTTTGATTTTTTGTTTTCTAATATTTCTTATCTAATAATTACTATATGGATCAAAGGGTAATTTCTTTTAATCTTTGAGATTTATGTACAATAGAATAGTTTAGTGTGCAAGTCTATGATTTTAGCTGATGTACACTTCTAAAAGCTTATGATGATGCATCATCACTTTTGAGCTAATATGTATTAAGTATATAATTTAGGGAAAGGTAATTTTGCCCAGAAGATAGAGTTGTTTCAGTACCAGTTGATGATTCATGATTATCTTTTCCCTACTGGCTTGTATTTAAACCTTTACTGAGAAGTAATTGATTGTATTTTTGTGAGTTTATTGTTGTGTACATTGATTTTTTATTTTTGCCAGCACCACAGTGTCTTGCTGATGGTAGCTTTGTAAGAAGCCTTTGAAACACTGTGTGGCTTTTTAAAATTTGACTGGTCCTTCAAAATGAACAAAGATGTTTTGATGCTTTTTCACGAAAACCACACAGTCAGCCAAGTAAGCAAAAAACCAGTGAGTGGTGATCTTGATTGCGGCTGGCTCATATCAGTAGATCCACATGGGGCTATTCACACCTTCACTCTCCTGAGTTTTTCCACCAGTGAACCTGATTAGTCTCTAGGTTAAAATGCTTTCTGCTATCTTCCATCTGCATTTGTTATAATCAGTTTCCAGGTCCTTATATACAATATTAATTTCTTAAAGTTATAAATGATATTGTCTAAGAAATATGCCTTTTCAGTTGGTCACTGCTGTACACAGAAGGAGGACACACATTTATGTGTTGTCCAGGTATACTAAAACTACTGTAAGTCACTTAGTAGTTACTGGAAAATGCTCATGTTTTAACCAATTGTTTGAAGTTTTCTATATAGACAATCATGTAACCTGCCAAAATGGAAAGCTTCATCTTTTCTAGTCTACACATTGACTTATTTTTGTGAGTTACTGCTCTGTCGAGGATTTCCTTTATGGTGTTGCATAAGAGTGGTGAGAACTGTGTGTTTTCTTTACACCTAATATTAAGGAAGAAAGCATTCAGTCTTTGACAGCTAAATAGGCTATTATTGCGATCATGTTGAGAAAGTTTTCTATTCATAATTTCCTGTAAGTTTTATTATGAAATGGTAATTTGATCAACTATTTTTAGAACTTGGATTGATGTTATTTTGTGCTTCTCTTCCTTATGGACAGTCAAAATGGATAAATGTAATGACTCAGTTTTGAGAATGGAACTAGCCATGCATTTTTAGGATAAACATCATTTCGTCATGGTGTATTTGAGGGAAAGAGAGAGGGGGTGGAGAGAGAATGTGTGAGTGCTGCTGCATTTAAGTTGTTAATAATCTACTGAGGATTTTTGCATCTAAATTCCTGAGGGACATTGATATATATATATATATATATATATATATATATATATATATACACACATACACACACACACACACACACAGACACACAGGCATACACATACACACACACACACACACACACACACACACACATATATATATATGCTATCCTTTACCCTCTTGGTGAACCACTGAGTTTATTGGAGTTATTTACAGGAACAGGGGTGTGGGGTCACTTACAGAGCGTGTGTGACTCAAAACCAGACTCACTGAAAAGTCTCCTGACAGTGTGGGTGATGACGATGCCCCAAGAGCCACCACGATAGTCCCTTTGCTATGGTCCTTATTTGATTTTGATATTAGGGTAAAGCTGGCCTTACAAAATAAGCTGAGAGGTCATCCTCCCAGCTTGTAGCTTTTGAAGACATTATATAGTCTCTCTGTAATTTTTTCTTTTGATAGTTTGCAGAACTTACCAATGAACCCAACTGGCACTAGGACTTTATTTTTATTAAAATTTTTATCATTAAAATACAATTTCCTTAATACCAAGACCCATAGGTCTTTGTTTTCCTTCTGTCTGTTTGTTTTTACTACATTTTAGGTTAGTTTAGACCAGTGGTTCTCAACCTTCCTAAGGCTGCAATTCTTTATTTAATACAGCTTCTCATGTTGTGGAGACCTCCAACTATAAGATTATTTTCATTACCACTTCATAACTGTAACTTTGATATTGTTATGAATTGCATTGTAAATATCTGTGTCTTCCAGAGTTGCAAGATAATCCCTGTGAAAGGGTCATTCAACTCCTAAGGGGTCATGACCCACAGATTGAGAACCTCTGACTTAGACAGTTTACAGATTTAAAGTAATTGGTCCACATATCACATTTATGTTGGTAACGTTGTATGACGTGGACTTCCTAGTGGTACTTACTTTTCTCTGCTCCAATGTCTCCATGAGCTGTTAAAATAACCTCTTCTTTATGTCTATTTTCAGAGTCGTCGCCATACATTTACTCCTAACACCTATGTGTGCCCTTCAGTGGTTAGTCTAAAAGCCTGCGACATGCTCTGACTTTTAGCTTTCAGAGTCTCTGGTATGCTTAAGTTCAGATTCATGCAAGCACAGTGTGGGATGATCCCAGGAAGCAAGGCCCCATGCTCCTACTTCTGAACGATTTCACTATTTTCCAGTTTTCTGAAATTCTGCTTTTCCATTTTTTTTCCTTAGACAGCTAATATCTTGATTGTTTTACGTGAAACTTTTATGTCCCCAGATAAGCGGTAGAGGGATTGTGAGTTTCACCTCATTTTCTCCTGTTTTGGGATCAGACCTCTTCCCATGGAAGAAAGTTTCGTCTTCCTCAGAAGTAGGAATTCTGGCAAGTACCTCCTTGCTCACGTCTGAAGCCCAGTAATGATGCTTGTCTTGGAGTTCCCTATGGCCCACTCTTCTGCTGCTGTGATGAGCTACCCTAACCAAAGTAACGGGGGAAAAGCAGATTTGGGTTCATGATTGAGAGTGCAGGCCAGTCATGACAGGAAGACAAGGCAGATAGGAGACTGAAGTGGGTGCTCCCATTGCCTCCACAGCCAGGGAGCAGCCAGCCATGGCTTATGCGTAAGTCATTTTCTCTGTTTTATACAGTGCCATCCAAAATCTTTAAACCTCCGTTAACCTCAAGACATCTCTCCACAGGCAGGCCCAGAAGCCCACCTCTTGGGTGTTTATAGATCTCATCAAGTTGAAAACTGAGCTAAACTAAGCAAAACCTGTTTGTCTTCTTGCTGATCCTGTTTGGAGATTTAGGATTGTTTGAGTTTAGAATGGGACATCAATGGGGAAATGTGGACCACTGAAAACCAGTGGCCTTTTAAAACCCCCTTCCTTCTAATCTACCTGCAGCTCTGTGCTTTTCAGTCTTCTAACGTTTACTTGTGGCTTGCAGGTCTTATGTTACCCTCAGTGAGAGATAAAGGATAGAATGTGGTCAGTGCATCTGACTGGAACTAGGTAGAACTTCTATTAGACCAGAGGGAAGTGTGCTTTGAACTGAATAGCCTATGCAATTATAAATTTGGCGGAGAACACTGAATACCCCAGGGGAATGGTGGTGCTGATGGGATTATTTAGGGATCAGGGATTATTTAACTTCACCCAGGGCCACCCCAACCCCCACACTCATCATCTCCTGTCACTACCAGGCTGTCCTGAAAGTCTCGCATTGATGAATTGTGGTTCTTTTCAACTCAGAAAAATCACTTTCTATAAAGCTTAGTACACAGAACGGCATGATATACATCACAGAATTCTACTCTGATGAACCCCTACTCAACTAGCTATTGTTATCAGTGGTTTGCTTTGTTGGCACTTGCCAATTGCATCATTATTTCATGAAACACCTGCAAGTAAGCAGAAAGACTGTTTTACGTAAGATTCTTGGGTGAGGCAGAGAACGCCGTGTAAGTTTTGTGGCTTTACTCTAAGTTGCTTTTTTTTTTTTTTTTTTTTTTTTTTTTCTTTTTAGATTGTTCGTTAACGAGCTCGGGAGGGTGTTGAGTTGGTGAGAGGCTATATCACTCTGATGTGCACAAAAGATGATGACATGCCAATTTGCTGGAATCCTTCTTGCATTTATGTTACCAGTAAATCTCCTGTAAGCAGTTTAGTTGTTCACACACTGAAAAGTGTGTGGATTAGGGTGGGAAAACTCTGTGTGGGAATTGATGAAGATCAAGGACGCTGGCTGACCCCTTTGAATCTGATTTTCTCCTCCCAATGATCAGCTTAGAGTAAGAAACTTACCCTGAAAGAGACTTTAGAGACAATAACCTAGCATATGAGTAAGAAAAATAAACAGTAAATGAGTTATTTCAGGTTTCCTGGGTAGTAAATACCAACTCTAGGCCTCTATGTCTCCCATCTCCCTACCTATTGTGCCATGGTTACTCAGCAATTCTGTAGCACTTCCTACAGCTGGTATGGTGTTTAGGACATTCCAGGCTAGCAACTGGTGGGATAGATACACAGGAAACTTGTAATCTTTTGACTCACTTTTTATTTTAGGCTGTTGAATTCTTTTATATACCTATTCACAACTTCAACTTGAAGGTCAGGAGGGACTCAAGGCAGAGGGTTCATCACCTAGCACTTAGAGCAGACCATCGTGGGCTTCCTCGATGCTGTGTGCTCATTCGTGTGGTCCACAACAGTAACAAAGACAAACATTTCCACGGCACGGACGTGGCCAGCTCTGGGCTGACCACTGCAGCTGCCTGGGTCTCTGTCCCTGCTGATTTTCTGAAAGGAGTGACTGGTTATCTGATCTGTATTTTACAATTTCCCCAAGCTAAAGAATACATAACCAGAGTTCTGCTTGTTTTTTCTCTTTCTTCTAGTTTGTATTTCTGACACTTTCTACAGATGGTGTAAACACTAAAACACTGTTATTAAAAGTCTTATTGGTGTATTTGAAGCAGCTTTTGGCAAACAGAGCCAACAGTGTAAGAGCCAGACACTTCCTCTTGCCTCATTAGACTGTCTGGTACATTCTTTTCCTAGTTTCTATCCCTCCAGCCAGCCTCAGATCTCAGAGGACTGCTAAGTCTCCGTGTTCTTGTCTTCATCTCTGTTGACTTGTAAGGTTAAGAGATGTGAGACATTTCTAGGCTCTGCTCTTGCCAGTTTCTGCTTTCCCATGACCCAAGCAGTCTAGAGTGTCCAGGTGGTGTCCTCACCTCATTTGCCCTGGGCTTGGCCAAGTTCTCTGGCCACCACTCCCTCTGAGCACTGATATCTTGATGTGGGCTCACCCTGTTACACAGAACACGATATCTCTGTGCCCCTGTGTCATTGTTGAATAAGCTGTATGCTTAGCACTGAATCACAACAGAAAACGAAAATGGAAAGATTTGTTTTAATATAGATTTTTTTTTAAAGGGGATGGTGGAGAGAGTAAGGGGACAGTTGGGGTAGTAACTACCCCAGTTTGCTCAGTTCTTCACTTTCATTCTGCTACGTTATCATATCAAGTACTTCGAAAGCAATGCCAGCATTCAAGAACAAAGTATCAGGGTGGATCCTAGGAATCTTATTTGCTTTCAAGTCCTGGTTCTTCTGAGTTCCTCTGTATTTTACATCTAGTCTAAAGCAGTCCACTAAAAGCTGGAGAAGAGTTCCGTAGTTAGGAGTATTTGCTACTCTTTCAGAGGGCCCAAGTTCATTTCCTAGCACCCACGTTGTAGGGCTCAACAATCTGTAACTCCTGTTCTAGGAATCAGACTCCTTTTTCTTACCTGTATGGGTATCATGGAGCAGGCACATACACACAATATTTAAATAAAAATAAACCATCACCATAAGAGGACATGGACACTCTCTTCAAACTATTTAATGATATTCTTTTCTTATAATTAATCAATGTATTAACTGGGCAATTAAAGGATGAGCCACACACGTTGGCTTCTGTAATCTAGATGAGGTATCATTTGCTTACTTGTATTTGTAGATTTTTTTTTTTTTATTGCTAGGAGTGGAGGCTCACTTTACATGTTTAAGAGACTCCAGTCTTCTTTAGTGTAATCTCCAGGCTGAAGCTGTATAGCAAACAGCCCAGAAAAGGTCCTGGTAAGGGGTTTTCGTGAGCATTTTGGCTAAGGTCAAGACCTAGATATAGGCTCTCAGACTTTCAAATTTGATACTTGAATTTTTTGTAGCAGTGTGTATTAGAAAGGATGCCATGACATATTTCTGGATTCATGGCTTTGCTGTGTGTTCTTTGAACATTAAAAAAAAATCAGTCTGTAGCCACTGGTTTATGACTATAAATATTAAAACAAAAGCCAATGCCTTTGAGAAAGTTAGAATGAGGCTAATCCCTTGAGAGGGACAAGATGCTATGAAAGAAAATCATAGCACGTACACACACATAGACTCACACACTTACACATACACACACACACACATGCACAGGCACACATGCACATACACACATACAGACTAAAACCACCACCAATAAAAGTAATGGCTATTTATTAGCAGCTTTCCTTGTGCTATCCTATTTCATTAGATACTTTACAATTTAAGAACTAGACACTATTACTTTCCCGTTTTATGCATGCGGAAACTAAAAGAATCTTAACAGTCATTCAATAGTGCAGATAACAAATTAATTTTTTCTTTGTGTCACTATCAGATTATGTGAAAGACTTCGGAAGGCAGAAAGGACATGCTATTTAAATGAGCCTTGTTCTTGTTATGGTAACAATACTTAACAAAGACAGGCAATTTTATGCGGAGGTAATTACAAGTGTTGGCAGGTTTACTTGCCAAAGAACAGGTGATTGATGGCAGAGCCATGAGCATAACTCAAGGTGGGGTGAAGTCCCTCAGCTCACCTTCTGAGAGCAGGTTTCAGGTTTCAGGAACTAGCTGCTGGTGGAATCATTCCATTATCAAGAATTTGCTTCCCTCTAGTGGATCAACTGAGTAATCTATACTTTCTAGCCAGCAGTCTCCAGATCACATCTGTCTCTGTGTCTCTTGTCTCTGTTCCTTTCCTGTAAGTTTAGTGTTATCAGTGAATGTGATTATCATTGAAAAGAAATTCTCCTGGAATCTCTGTAGTTGTTTCCCAACACTTTACAAATAAGGAGATGTGAGACTGATTGACATCTTCCATCTCACACAGCATATAAACATAAAAATCCAACTCCAGTCTCTACTGTGATTCAGAGTTCTTTTGCCTGATAGTCCACAAATAGGAAGTAAGAGACCTATTCCACTCACAAATACAAAGCTCAAAGTCTTTCCTGAGGTATTATATGTCCATTAACAAAGACACTAGTGTGCTCATTTTTGTTTGGCTGCTGGCTCTCAGACTAGTAGAAGGAAGGAGCTTGTGTGTAATATGGACATATGTGTATGCCAATATCTGGGTATATTTATGCTTGGATCTGCTTATATACTCATATAGGTAATCTTCTACAGTAATCTAGATTAAGTTTCTATTTCTTGGGCACCTAAAACCAGGCTTGATGGTGGTAGACTTCTGGTCTACCATAATTTTAAAAATAAACAATGAAAGAAAAAAAATGTTAGAGGAATATAGTGGAACCTAATAGACAGAGTGTACAAACACATGTAGTGTATGCACATAATGCATACAATATAAAGATTACATAATATATATACACAATACATACAACATATAAATATATATAGCGCATACACATAATATATGCAGCATACAAGTACACATAGTGCTGTTGTAATTAGAGTACTAGAAGAATTTTGTAGCCAGATTCAAAGAAGCATTTTATTTGAAAATCAGATTTTTTATTCCTACCTTTGGAAATTTATATTAATTGCATACTCAATTTAAATTTATAGTACTCTAAACAGCAGTATTGTAAGTATGGACAAGTAGAGTAGATCTTTCTTTTGGTCACATTTGATAGTTTTATTTATTTACTTTTTTAAACTAATTATTTTATTTACTTACATCCCAAATGTTTCCCCCTCTCCTCCCCCCTCCCAGAGTTCTTCACCCCATAACCCCTACCCTTTATCTCTGAGAGGGAGTTCTTCCCCCATCCTCCAGGAATCCCCCTTCTCTGGGGCATAAAGTCTTTACAGGAATAAGATTATGTGCATCTTCTCCCACTGAGGCCAAACAAGGCAATCTTCAGCTATTATATGTGTAGCTGTAGTTTGTTAATCCACCCTGTGCTTCCAACTGGTTGCACACACACACCTGCTGAAGAGCTATCTGGATTCAAGAACAAAAGATACACACACTCACCAATTAATTTTAATATGCCTTGGCTAGCTCAAAGTTTGGGTACTTCAAATCTTTCCCCTAGCTAGCAAACACACCCCTCTGTATCCTGGAGTTAATATCCTTAAAATCTATATTTCATCTCTGCTATCCCAGACTCAATCAGGGAAGTGGCCATTATGGCCACTTACTAGGATTCTTATATGGCTGGTCCATTCTCCCATGGATATTCTGCTTATTCCTCCCTTCTCTCTCCAAAGCCTAGGAATCCTAAAATTCCTACCTCTGTCTTACCCAGCCATTGGCTGATGGCATCTTTATTTACCAATCAGAGTCAAGTGGGGAGAGGGTTGCTTTGGGAACCAAAATTAACATTACAATAAAGCAGCACTAGGCCAAACCCACTTCATGTATGTGTCAGGGTCTTGGACCAGCCCTGTATGCTCTTTGGCTAGTGGCTCAGTTTCTGGGAGCTTCCAGGGGTCCAGGTTAGTTGACACTGTTGGTCTTCCTATGGAGTTGCCATCCCTTTCAGTTCCTTCTGTTCTTCCTCCAGTTCTTCCATAGGAGTCCCTGACCTCAATCCAATGGTTGGCTGTGTTGTGGATTGCCCTGGTGCTGTTTGTATTTTGATGCTAATTCTGCTTCCCCAAGAGGAGCTGTCTCAGACAGGAGTGAATCACATACTCGTGTGTATGTGATTTCATGTGAACCCTCTCCCCATTTTAACTTGTAAAATAAAGGCTAGATCCAGTGATTTGGCAGTAGAAGGGAAAGGTGGAACTGAAAGTCTTAGAGAGAGAGGGAGAGAAAGAGGAAGGGAGATGAGGAGAGGAAGGAGAGAGAGGAAGACAGAAGAGGAGGTAGAAGGAAAATGGAGCAGAATCACATGGCCTAGAGAAATGGCAAGTTGCAAGGGATTTCATAGATGGGGAATATGGTAATGTATTGGTAGATCTGCCCAATCTAGGCACACAGGTTGTATTTCATATTAATTGAGTTGTGTTTTCCTTGCATGGTTTTATATGAGTGTAAGATTTACTACAACAGGCTGTATCTGCATCTGTCTCAGTAAGCTGTTGGTAGAGTCTCTCAGAGGACAGCCATGCTAGGCTACTGTCTGTAAACACAACATAGAGAGGAGCCTGGACAGAGACAAATATAGGCTCCTGTTAGGGGGAAATCTTTTTGGGTGGATGGATTCCATTATGTGAAGGGTTTTTCTCACTTTATTCCCTTTGTGTTTCTCTGTATACACCTCTGATGTTCTTGCAGGCAGAAGTCATTGCCCAGCGTCTTAACACTTTGCACCAACCGTCTCATATGCTTGGCTTCATTTCTAGAATTCTAAAAACATTAAGCAAAATTGTTTAAAATTTTTTTTAAATTTGGGGGAAAAGAGACAGAACGACAACAAAACCCTTTTGAAACAAAGCCACACAAAATATAAGAACTGGGCGTGGCTATTAGATAGGTCTCTAGGAATATATTTGACCAAACTGAACCAGTTTCTTATTTATTATTGCAGCCCTGCTGGAGAGATGCTGACCTCCAGTAACTCCTGTGCCCAGTGGAGAACAGCTGGGACCAGGTGTGTTTCCAGGCTTCTAAGACAGATCACCCAGGTTTGAATATTGAAACTCTGGACTTTACTAATGGCTAGTCTTTATCCAACCAATTAATTTCAAAGCAACATAATTATTGCCATCTCACAGTCTATTTGTGAAGATATATGTGTTGAGGGTAATGCTTGGCATATCATAATGATTTTTTTAAGTCAGTGCAATAATTGTTTTTACCCAGCTTTTGTTAGTGATCTTGAAATTGACTAGGTTTAAGCTTAGCTAAGTGGGACCATGAGTCAGACAGCATCTGTCTGGATCCATCCTTCATTCCATTCATTTGGGACTAATTCTCTTCCTTGGACAATGACGCCTCAGTGTCTTAAAAAGAGCTGGTTTTCCTCTAAGGGTGTCAAGTCAGTCTCTGTTCTATCCTATGTGGGGCTATGCTTCCACAGCAGAACAGAAATTAAAGCAACGTAGAGGCTGTAATAGTCTTTCTCTTCCTCAGAGCATGTTAGAAATGGCTGGGATCTCAAGAGAAAAGATGAAGTAGGCTGCTCTTCAGCTATGTAGGAACAGTACTAAGTTCTTCTTAGTTCTTGCCTTAGTAATCACTGGGCAGGGGACATTAGACAAAACTGGTCTCTGACAGAGACACCTTTATGGCAGGCTCATGAACACTCTGTGTTTTAAACTTATGTTGATAGTATTGTCTAAAAATTAGTTTCATGCTTCCTCTTACTGTTTTGTTATTTAAAATTCATCCATCTTACTATATGTCCATCTTCAGTTGTCTTGTAACTATGTATAATAGATGTGGTATATCTCTCACACTATAGGTGTATGTGTCTCTGAGAACATTACCACAGCATCACAGGATTATTCCAACCTCCACCCCTTGTTTATTTGTACATTCTCACTACAGTCATGAGCATATCTGCTCTGACCACATCCACTGACAATAAGTGTTTAATTTTAATACAGTCCTAAGTCAGTATCAAAATTAATCCATATCACCACAGGAAAGGATTTTATTAACTAGTATGGTTTGGAGAATTTTTAATTTTTTCCTTTTAGTCTTACCGTTTATCTTTGTTTTTATTATAATTAATATTCTTATTAATTCCTTGAGAATTAATTCTTTCTTTTCATAGCAAATCAAGTCCAATTCATACTGCATACACTGTCACCATTCATTCTCCGACCCCAAGGAAACCTTTGCCATCAGACTCATGCAACCCAAGAAAAGACTCTGGGAGCATGAAATAGAGAATTCAAATCTGAACCCGCTCTTGGTTGGATGACTCCAAGGGGAAGGGATTTCCTCTCTTTCCCTACTGAAGCCTGGACACTTTGTTGGTGACTCATGTTCATCACTGATGCATTTAATCCACATATCTGAGAATGCAAAGAAGTCTGCATTTAAAAGTAATGGACTCAGTTGTTTGAAGGAAGGAATTTCTCAAGAGAGAGGAACATTCAGTTTGTTTCATGGTGTCTTAGTTACTTTCTATGCTGTGAAGAGACTGTGTGACCGTGTAGACAAGCTCATCGTTCTGTGGCCACTTGTCCTGAGAGGCACCTGATGAGAGCAGTCTCTGTGTTACTTGGCTTCTGGCTTCTTGTTTCTTCCTTTGTGGCGTTCACCTAGCAACTCGGAAGTCGGTTTTGTGGACAGAACTGAAGGTCATCTCTCTGGGCTGCCCTGATATTAGTACCTGTACTGGCTGGTTTTGTGTGCCAACTTGACACAGGCTGGAGTTATCACAGAGAAGGGAGCTTCAGTTGGGGGAAGTGCCTCCATGAGATCCAGCTGTGGAGTATTTTCTCAATTAGTGATCAAGAGGGG
>JADRCD010165239.1:0-10901 GCA_019843815.1 Montemys delectorum | reverse complement strand
GGGTGGAATCAGTCCATATGTCTGCTGAAATACGATGACCATCAAGGTCCAAGCGCATCCAATTCCCCATCTTACCTTCACCTTTAGCTAGAAACAGTATGTTGTCCTCCACTGGGGGACAGGGCATTTTAGTCCTTTCTTCTCGTTTTACGTTAAATACTTATGGTTATATTACCGTCAGGCTGCAATGTTATCTTAGAGTGTGGCGAAGCTGTGACTAAAATGTGACCGTAAGCCCGTCTCAGCTCAGGTGCTCCATCTGGTAGGCTGATGCTCTTCAGAAGACCCCGTGCTACCGAAGTGACTTGTGAAGGGCTCCTTTTACCTTGTCTCCTGGATCTTCTGAACGTCTGTGGTGATCTCAGTGAGATTCCCTATCAGAGTCAAGTTGTCCTTCAGCCAGGATATCCTGGGCATCGGGTAGGCCTGCACCTGCACCACGAACTCTCTGACTTGATGCAAGTTGACAGTTTCCAGCTGGCCAAAAGTGGGCTTGATCTCAACGAAGCCTTTCTCTGTGGAAGCAAGAGTTCCCGTTAAACAGTAACCAAAGCATACACAATCCCAACCAAGCACTGCGAACGGCCACCATCAAAGAGAATAGTAGGTACCGTGGACAGAAATGGTGACTCTCTTCATTTCCTTGACCTCCTTAGTGGCCTGACGGGCAGCACATTCATATTCTCCGCTGTCCTTCACCGTGGCCTTGGGGACGGTCAAAGTGTACACCAGTTTGATGGATGGAAGTTTGATCTCCTCCAGCATGGTGATGCCTTTGTTTCTCTGCAGTGGCATACAAGAAAACGGTCGTGTAAAAAGGACCTTCCAGAGGGAGCCCTAATGTAGGGTTTGGGAGTGTGGGAGGCCCAGTGATCTTAAGCACTGTGCACTCCATGGGAGACTTGGCAATCGGCAGGCTAAGCATATTCGGGAGCCAGGACTAATTAGGAAATTGGCGTGTTTTGTAAATTTGCTGTGTGCCTAAAGATGCTGTAAAAACATAAAACCTAAAAGAATAGAAATAAAAATAAGAATGCAGAGGGGGAGAAGCCAGCGAGGCTCCAGTTCTCCCCGAGGACGTGTCAGCAGCTAGCAGTTACCAGGGGAGACATTCTCTTCAGTAATGTAGACCCTGGTAAGTGACCCACGCTCCTGCCGTACCCCTTTGCCCATCCTCCTAGAAGTCACTTTAGTGAAGCTAATTGGGCCGCAAACAAATCGTAAAAAGGCAGGAAGGAAAGAGGGGAGGTAGCTTGAAAGAAGAAGGGAAGCTGCTAATATGGGTAGGGGTAGGGGCAGGGGCGAGGGAGCAGAGTTAATGGTGGATGAACATAATCAAATATGTGTGTGAAAATGCCGTAATGAATCCATTATCGTGTTCAGTTCATATACAGTAACAAGAAGTGAAAATAACACCAAATTTGGATCCTATAAAAAGTTATGCTTTAAAATGATATTGCCGGGCAGTGATGGCGCACGCCTTTAATCCCAGCACTTGGGAGACAGAAGCAGGTGGATTTCTGAGTTCAAGGCCAACCTGGTCAACAGAGTGAGTTCCAGGACAGCTAGGGATATGCAGAGAAACCCTTGTCTCGAAAGAAACAAAAACAAACAAATAAAATGATATTAAAGTGTGGTGGCTCACAGCTCTAATCCCAGCACGTGGGAGGCTGATGAAGGACTACTCCCCTGGGGATGAAGCCAGCCTGGGCTATGGAAGCAAGTTCTAGGCCAGCCTGGGCTACAAAGTGAGCCCCACAAACCCAAAAGGACAAGCAGAAAGTAAAACGCTGGCCTAAAGCACTAGCTTAGCAGTGAATCGTGTGCTTAGCGCCTGTAAGGTTCCAAGTCAGCCACCAAAACAATACTGATGAAGTATTCTAAATTTGATGAAACAATTTTGATGAAGGATTCTAAAGGGTCTGTCTGTCTGGAATCTGAAGTGTGTGCTGCTCTGAGAAGAAGTTTTCCTCGTGTCCCTCCATATTTTACAAAATTCAAACAGAAGTTTTCAGCACGTTTATGGGGAAGAAAAGTGTTAAAGCATTTTATGTATTTGTGGGGCGAATGTCCTGTGTTTTGGCTTAAGAGTTAGCCAATCCTCATAAATGAAGTGTTATGTTTTAAGGATTGAAAGCAATGCAGCATGAAGAAAACCTCCAAGTCACTTTATAGTTCAGGGAACATATGAACATACTAGACCGTGAGTGTCCCACAATGCATGTAGTCCATCGATAATGCATAACATTAAGAATACCAGACTTGCTTCTGCAAGATGGCTCAGTGGGCAAGGGCACTTGCCATACAAGCCTGGAGACCTGAGCTCACTCCCCTGGAGTCCATTTAAAGGTGGAAGGAGAGAAGTGACTTTGGAAGAGTCGTCTTCTGACCTCCACAGAAGCAAAGATGCTGCCCCACACAAACACCAAGAACAAAGGAAAATGTCAGGCAGCAAAGAGAGCCAGCGAAAGCTTGGGAGAGAAACAGCGAGCAGAAAGCAAAGTTCTCCAATGACAAAAAGACTAGGGCACCGAAGTTTACAACTCAAGAGCAAGGAGCAGGGCTGGAGAGATAGTCCAGCAGCTAAGAGCACTGGCTGCTCTTCCAGAGGTCCTGAGGTCAATTCCCCAGAAACCTCATAGTGGCTCACAACCATCTCTAATGGGATCTGATGCCCTGTTCTGTCATGCAGGCACATACGGAAGTAAGAAAATAAATAAATAAATAAATAAATAAATAAATAAAAAACAAAGATAAATTATTTGTGCATATATTTTTAAAGGGAGTAAAAAAAAAAAAATGTATGTATGATATATATATAATTGGCACATGGATTTGTTCCCCATACATAACTGTGTATGTGTGTTTTGTTTCCTATGAGGCCCCCATCCACAGTACTAATCACCATTTCTGCATTCGATTTACATATTCTTCATGCACAGCTCCTATATACTCTCTATAGCTCTCAGAATGAATGAGGCTTTATATAAAGTTCCAGCCAGACGGAAGGAATAAGTTCTGCTGTGCTGTTGCGCAGCTTGGCGACTATAGACCACAGTAACACACAACCTCACAGCCCCAAGTCATGTGAGCCAAGACGGTGAGGATGCATGACTGCCTGCAGTCGGCTAATATTTACAATCCAGGCAATTCTTGACTTTCTAAGGCTTTAAGGACTGTGTTACGGCCACAGAACCTTCCTATGTTTCTGCCTTTTCAAGGGGAGCATGTCCCTTTGTGGTCATGCCAAACTCTGCCTGACTGAGAAAAATTAAAAGTCCTGGAGTCAAATGTGTCCATTGCCCAGATGGGAAGCTGAGGCCCGGAGAAGCTCAGGGACGTGCCCGTCCTCGAGAAACACCTCTGCCATGTAGTCATTACGAGCCCTGGTGTGTGGGTTCTGTGTGCTCTGTATCTGGGGGTACCTACCACTTCTCCAGGGTAAGACCACTGCAGGTCAACGACCTCATTGTTAAAGACGGCACAGGTCACCACGATCGTTTCCCCTGCCTTATACACGGTCTGACGGGTGTCCATCTCCAGATTCAGTTCTGATGTTGCTGCAGTGAAAAGACAAAGAAAACACAATACAGTCAGGATCTCAAAGTAAAACCTATAGCTGAATCAGGTTCGTTAAAAATGATGAAAAATCATGTCCAAACTAGTGTGATTAAGGCAAAAGCTGGAATGTCTAAGGAACCTAGACTTTGAGTCTTACACAACTTGGGAAATAACAGAAATACAAAATAATAACAATGGTAAAACTCAGCCTCTTTTAACCAGAACACCACATGCCTGGGCTCTATGGCTGCACTCTTTCAAGTCACCTTTTTGTGTCCCTGGATGTCACTTCTATGCTATGCCTATCAGTTATCCTTTTCTTTTTTTTTTAAGATTTATTTATTTTATGTATGTGAGTACACTGTCACTGTAGGTGTCTTCAGACACACCAGAAGAGGGCATCGGATCCCACTACAGATGGTTGTGAGCCACCATGTGGTTGCTGGGAATTGAACTCAGGACCTCTGGAAGAGCAGTCAGTCAGTGCTCTTAACCACTGAGCCATCTCCCCAGCCCTCCCTCAGTTGTTCTTAGCACCTCCCAGAGCCCAGGACAAAATAAGTTTGTAACAAGAGGCAAGTGACATTTTCTTGCTTCTGCCCCATGTCCGTGTAAAGTCCCCACTAAAATCGGCCACCGCAACCCCCCCTCCCCGTGTGTGAGAGACTTTGCCAGTCAGGCTAACCCTCACATCAAAGGGATAAAGTTTAGCCTCTTTAACTATAGTCTTCCTTCAAAACTGAAATCGCTTGATTCTTAAGTTACTGAAATTAATCTAGCCTCCAACCCCCTGGGGTGTATGTTTGTTTCTTAGGGCTGTATAGGCAAGAATGTGAACCAAAGAGTAAGAGGCTTATGCAAGAAAGAATTCCTTGCTGTATTTTTCAGGGAGCAAGCAGTCTTGCACGTAGAAGCAAGTTCGGCCTGTAGTGTTTTTTTAAGCCCGTGTTGTTATAGCTACAGGTCAGCCACATTCTATAGTAAAGGAAGAGACAACAGTCACGTTAAAGATCCTCGTTTGCACGTTGCTCTCATTTAAAGAGGTGGAAGTACCTTTCAAGGCGTACACGTTAAACTCGCTGGTCTTGAACGTCCTCCCTTTGACCGTGGCCTCACAGATGTAAGGCCCCACGCTGAAGGTCCCATTGAAACCTTGTCTGCTGTCGTAGGAGGCGAGCACCAGCCTCCCGTTATTGTGCAAGGTTACTTGAGTTTCCGGGTCCGTGGTACGGCAAGGTATGATGGCAGAATCGTCTTCTTCCACGATGACTAAAGAATCTGTCATCCCGAGAGGCACAAAGGCCATGTCTGGGTCTGTGATTTTAAAGAGAGAGAGAGAAATCTAGTAGGGTTTCATTTCATTTTTTACACACATATACAGGAAAGAAAATATTCCATTGGCATGTCATCATCATCATCATCATCATCATCATCATCATCATCATGTTGGTGGTACTAGGGTCACGTGTGCTAGATAAGTTCTCTACTACTGAATTACACCCCCAGCCTGGCATTATTCTTGCTAGGTATGAATGTTACCTTTGCACTTATATCCAAGAGTCACTAACATTCATTATTTTGACAAGCAGAAAGTAACTTTAAAAATCAAACAAAAACAACTAAATGCTGACAATAGTTAGGAACATCAGCCAGGACGACCATTCAAAAAATTAAGAGAACAGTTATCGTCCTTGTCTCTTTTACTTTTTGTTTGTTTATCATTTTGCACTCTTGTTATGTTCGGTTTTGTTTAAGATGAGCTCTTGCTGCGTTTCCCAGTCTAGACTAGAACATGCCAACGGCCCACATGGGGCTGACTGACCTTGAACTCATGATTAAACCCCTTGGCTCTACTTTCCTGGCACTAGATCATGGGATCTACTGCCTTGTCCAGCCATCCTTCGTATCTCATGAACTGCTCTTAGAGCTGGTCTCCTGGACAAGTAGCACAAAGATCTCCCAAGAAATAATGCAAAGCTCAGGTTGAGGGGAGGGGAGGGGGTGCAAAGAAGAGAGGTGGAGCGTGCACCTTAGCCATCCCAAGACCCTAGGCTTGATGCCCAGCCTGGGTGATTCCACAGCTGGAAGCCTTTCTCTAGCTGAGCTGCAGGGGTGAGAATTGCTAAGAGTCTGCAGCAGCATCGACTACAGAGGGGCGCAGCTTTCTAACTGCCCGGGAGAGGGTCCCACAGGAGAACAACACAGGATAGCATTGAGTTGTTTATACTAGAGGTGGGAAATGAGAAAAGAAAAAAATCCAGACGAGTTTAGACAGACCGAAATTTCAAGAGCCACTTTTAGTGAGCCCGTAGTCCATCTGTTCACAGCGTTGAGAAAGCCCTCCAGGGTTAGAAAATCTCACTGAAGGGGAACCTATGTGTTAACACTGTCAGCAGCAGCAGCAGCAGCAGCAGCAGCACCATCATCACCAGCATCACCATCATTACTGTGTAGCATTAAAGTGACATTCTAAATATCTGCCCTTTTCACAACAAAATGTCCTGTTGTTAGAAAAGACATTTCAGAGCTGGAGGGGAGTAAAATGCTTGAACATCCATGAGGACCGGAGTTCAGATCCCCAGCCCCCGGGATACCTACAGTAAAAGCAGGGTGTAAATGGCAGTCTGCCTGTATCCCAAAGCTCTTTCCGCTCCCCGACAACATAAAGTCCACCGTTCTAATTTGCGGTCAGAATTCCAAACACCTGAACCCTGTCTACAAAGCGTTCAGACAGGTATGCCTCAGTCTCAGGTTCAGATACATAGACTGATGTCCCTTGGGGTTTTCCTTTCCAAGACTAATCTGCCCTGCTACCGAACACTACCTATATGATGTGGAGGTAATACCAGGGCCCTTCTTCGTACCGCTGTTCATGTCACGAGACAACACTACGTACGGATACCGACAGCTACAGGTTGGCAAAGGCTCCGAGTGGAGGCAAGGTGGGTGGCAGACCAAAGGCAACTTCAAGCTTGGATTCCAGAGAAAGCACATTCCCTCCAACCACGGAGGACTTAGTGGTCTAAAGGCTAGCCCTGGGGCCCTCACAACCTAAGGTCACACTCCCCAGCAATGCTTCCTGTCCATGGTTGAGGGCACCTGAGGCCCATGGGCAAGAAGGCGGTGTAGTACGAATCCATCGAATGGAGTCCAGCGGGACTGTGCAGGACCCTCCCACTCCTTTCCTAGGTCTTGCCCCTTATAAAAACCAACACATGCAACTTCCACCTTGGCATCCGCCTCTCAGCAGATACAAGATCGTATCATTAACACAGAAACTCCCCTAGATGTTAATGGCAAAGGCAAAAAAGAAGTCCTTCTCACTCGTCAAGAGTAAATGCATGTTTGTAAGAAAGCTGGAACAGAGTAGCTATTTGGAATCTATCCTAGTGAACTGTGAGTACCCAAAGCAAGTTAATCCTGGCTCCTACACAAGTCATGGTGCCTGATGCACTTTGTAAGTGCTTGTTCACATTGACTGAATCAAATAGGATGACTACACTTGATTTGTTTTTGCACTGTCCCAATAAAAGTCATGCCACAGTAAAGATTTTTCAAAATCAATAAAGCCCGACATTGACAATAAACACTTCTCTGGGTCGAATCCACAGCCTTCCACGTTCTGGGAAAGCACTCTGCCACTGAGTTAGAGCCCCAGGTATAAGGCTTTCCTTTTTAAATAACATGCATTTGTTTGTTTACTTGTGTGTTTTGTGAGTGTGTTAGTGTTCTTGGCTGGATCATGTAGGTCCATGATATGTCTGCAGTGCTGGTGGAGGCCAGAAGAGGGCGCTAATCTCCGGTAACCGTGATAACAGAGGGATGCATCCCTTACTCCTAGGGACCAAACCTGAGTCCTCTGCAAGGGCTGTGAATGCTCCCAAAACCCAAACTATCTCTCCAAGCCTCCCACGATTTTTTCTTGATTTTGAACATGCAAATGGTATGTGTTTACTTTGTGTATTTTGCTGGTCAGAATGTGGGTAGTCTTCGCTACTTGGGAGGCTGAGACAGGAGGACTGGTTGAATCTAGCAGTTTGAGGATAGCCTGGGCAACACAGCAAGCTCTCATCTCAAAATCAACAACAAACAAAACACCAGAGTCAGGTAACAAATGCACATAATTCTGTGAGGTGAGGTCAGAGAATGTTAAGTTCACAGCCAGTCTGGTCTATATAAGGAGCCCTTATCTCAAAACCAAAACCAAAACAAAACAAGCAAGCTAAGCATCCCCATGCCTTTAATCCTAGCACTCAGAAGGAGGAAGCCATAGGAGTGCTACAAGTTAGAAGCCAGCCTGGACTACACGGCAGGTTCTAAGACAGCGAGAGCCCCAAGAAGCAAAGACGGACAGGCAGGCATAGAGCTAAGGAGAGGGTCCAGTGAGTAAGAACACTTGCTTTAAAAGCATGAGTACCAGAGTTCAAATTCCAAAGACTCGAGTAAAAAGGAAAAAAAAAATCTATATCCTTAGCTCTGTGGAAGGCAGAGGCAGAAGGACAGCTTGGGTTTGCAAGGATGCCCACCTGGATCCAGCCTCAGTGAGAATTCCAGTGAGAGAGAGTCAGAGAGAGAGAGAGAATCAGAGAGAGAGAGAGAGAGAGAGACAGAGAGAGACAGAGAAAGAGAGAGACAGAGAAAGAGACAGAGATGGAGAGAGACAGAAACAGAGACAGAGAGAGATAGAGAGACAGAGAAAGATGAAAAAAGAAAAAAACTGTTTTCTACTTTGTAATTTCTCTGCCATAGGCATTTATGAATTCCTCACATTTTATGCACCTTAACTCAGAGGCAGGCAGGGCAGGACACAGCATGGTCCAGAAGTGCCCTGCATCTCACCTGGTACGTAGATGTAAATGTGCCTGCCTTCAATCTCACTCTCATCAGTCTGAGTGTGGTTGTAATAGCAAGTGTACCATCCGGTGTGGGCCGCTGAGGCGTTGACTATTTCCAGCACTGTGACAAAGAGGCCACTGTTGTTCTCCTCGTTTCTGATTTCCACGTTGGGGTCCTCTTCTTCAGACATGGGGTGCTGCCAACTCACTTCACTCTCCCCATAGCATTTCAGAGAAAAGGACGAATTCAGCTGCACAATCTTCTCATTCTCATTGGGGAAGATAGAGGGTATTAAGAGCTGGCAGAAGATGAGGCTCGGCCCTGTGGAAAGGAACAGCCATTGAATAGGGTGAGCCAGAAAGGATGGCTTCTCCCGAGCACTGAGAGTAGCCACAGTGGCAGCTTATATGAACAACGGCCATTTCTACGTGAAACTCCGTTGCTCTGGAGGCCCATGAAAGGCATCCCATTATAACAGCCGCTGCATCTGCTGAGGGTGGCAAGTGTTCCAACGGCCTCAACAGCCCCACCGAACACCCCATATTCACCCCTCCAAACACTCAAATGGATAAAGGATGTCTGATTCCAATTCCATATTCCACACTCTTATGTGTGACTATAAAATATCCCAGTGCAGTCTGGGTTCAAGCACATATGGGTTCTTTATCATGCATATGCCCTGCAGAAGTTTCCCTTGGTTTTAAAAAAAAAAAAAAAGTGGGCAGGAGATGTGAGAAGAAGGACAGGGAGAGAAGCCGAACAAAGCACCAGCAGATCCGGGCTCACTCAGGAATCACACGTCCTTCCTCACTGCCTGCCGCCCTCTGGCATGCCGTTTCTCCTTAATGATTTCCAAAAGCCAGAGCAGGAAGGCATGGGTTTAAATTCACAAATAATAAATTAAACGCAGGCAGGGAGGGGCCTGAAACGAATCTCTAAGCTTCAAGTTTCAGCCAAGCTTCCCTTGTCTAAAGAGAAGGAGGAGACAACGTTCTGACTTAATTATTAACTAATGGTCTCTAGTTTCCCTCGGTGCCTAACTTTAGAGTAATGTCTGCAACACGTAAACAGGTGGATAAAATCTACCAAGTGGTAAAGGCAAGCACTCTACCACTGAGCGTCTCCCCAGCCCTCTCTTTACCTTTTTGTTTTTAAAGATAGGGTCTCACTATGCAGCCCTGGCACACGGTGAATTTATGATCTTCCTGCTACATCCAGCCTTCCAAGCGGCTGGGATTACAGGTTTGAGTCACTAAGCCTGATGAAGGATGCCTGAGTCTTTATTCTATTCGAACATGCTCAAATTGATCTGCTTCTCCTTTGCTGTAAACCCATCCCAGAGAAAGGAAAAAGGTAGTGGGAGAGTTTAGACGACATGTCGAGATTGTTCATACCCTCAGACCACTGATAGAAAGCGCTTTTTTTTTTTTTTTTTTGAAATGGAGTAGGTGCCATTTAGCAAAGAGCACCAGAAGTTCCTGGTCACCCTAGAGAACTGTTGGTCTTGTCTCACCCCCTTTGGACCTATGTGCAAGTGGGAGGCCCATGAAGCATAGACATTCATGGAACAGTGAGTTAGGAAAACAAGGATGCGTGTGAGAGTATGTACCTGTGAGGAGACAGCTGAGGACCAGAAAGGCCTGGTGGGAGGTCCCCATAGCTCCTGAGACCTGCAAAAGATGAAAGACAAACATAAACAGCATTAGCCAAAGGAAAAACCACTGACTCTCCTGCAACGGGAATCCTTACTGGCACCATCAGTAGAAGCATCCGTCAGTGGAAGCATGCCCCAGCTTAAGGTTGCCAGCTGATACAGTCAGACAGCTAAGAGAGAAGTATCGCAGAGCATGGTAGAGCCCGAGAGTCATGCCAGGGTCTGCAGATCCTGTCTCCAAAGGGCATTGTGGGAAGAAATGTTGTGGACTTTCTCCACATCTAAGCTGGAGAAGTCTCTGCTTTACATGGGCTCTCCCACGTCACTGCTTCATGTCACAGCTCATCAACAGTTTGAATCTTCTTACTTTCAGAAAAGTTCCTCGGGCTGGAACAAACAATGTGATGATAAAGCTTGGTTTCAAGGTAGCCCTAGCTTTGAGGCAGCCTCTGTGAGACAAAAGTCTGTAAGAGCCTTGGCTTCCAGCCTGTGTTCTTGTAGGACCTGAACGCTACTAGAAGCTTGGAAATCCCAAGACAGGTACACCAACAAAAGGGACAATAGAGAGAAAGGAGGAGAGGCCCAGCATAGTGGATGGACACTTAAATTCCATCCACTGGGAGGCACAGAAAACACCACTCATTGTCAAGGTCTGCGCAGACCACATTCTGGAGAATAGAAAGGCTCCTTCATAGACATCTCTATACAGGGGAGCCTCTGTCTTTCCCCTTACAGTTTCTTACTGCGAGGCACAGAAGTTTAGCAAATGATCCAAAAACATATAGCCAGGGGCAGATTTAGAGGCGCGCGTGGTGTGTGTGTGTGTGTGTGTGTGTGTGTGTGTGTGTGT